>WSTP01000266.1:0-18055 GCA_019627735.1 Serendipita sp. 400
ACTATTCCTTCAAGGTAAGTATCAGTAATGGCAAGACTCCATCCTTGGATGACGACGTTGATCACTGTTTTAATCAATATTCTAGGGGTCTTGGTGACCCAAGCCACGAAGTTCCTTAGCTACAACGATCCTAAAGGGCGGTCGAAGCGACTCATTTGGCTGGTCATCGTCCTCAATTTGTTGTGCCTCGTCAAGACGTCTCAGAATATCAAGATTGTATGGGATACAATGATCACCAACTATGCAAATCCCGATCGCGCGTGGATTCTCCTCAGCGTGGAATGGCTGCATTATACCGAGGGCGTTTCTGTAGGTGATCTTCACCGGGGTTGACGGATGTCGTTTGACTTGGTCGGTAGACTGCTATCATTGCCGTCTATGTTCAGGCCTTTTTCGTCTATAGATATCACGTACTTACAAAGCGATGGTGGTTGTGTGTTTTTATTGCGCTCTGCATGGCCGTATCCCTGATAGCGGCAATTGTTGCGGTAAGTGCTCACTGCGTATGAGACTCTATCTGCTTACTATGGGAGTCTATAGGTCTACTACATACCAAAGCTTATCTTCACACGTATCCGAATGTGGTGTACGTCCACTTCGAGTTGATCGAAAACCAAGTGGACGCTGAACTGTACCTCTTATAGCCCTCACCCATTTTGTGTTTGCCATTGTTGTGGATACACTCATTACGTCCTGTACAGCGTGGCATCTCCAGAGGAGGAAGTCCGCCGTTCAATCGTGCGTATCCTGACGTTTATGACGCTTCACCCGGAAAGCTGACGCCACTGCTCAGCACTTCTGACCTTATCAATCGTTTGATTCGTTTGGTCTGGCAATCCGCCTTGCCTCCTACTATTTGTGTCATCATTAACGCCATCGTACTGGAGTCGCAACCAATGGTATTGACGTATGTCCCCCTATTCACTCACATTTCGCTTTCGATATTCCCTGACGTTTTTGTTCGTGATAGACATCTCATGTTCAATATCGTACTCCCCAAACTCTACGCTGTTTCGTTATTGTATACGCTCAACACGCGCAACGATATTCGGTCCGAACAGGAGAACGATGGTACGACTGGATATCAAATCACCGTTAGTAATCGACCAGCGGGGATGCTTTCTGGAGCAACGAGTTTTGTAAGTGGTGCTGGTCCCAGTGGCAACGGCGTCGGTGTCAAAACTCCCAGAGTCGGTAGGGACCAAGAGGGACTTTCTGGATATGAGTTTGATAGGGAAGCGGGTTTAGATGTGAGTCCTTGTGCCTCTCAACTCTTTTGGACGAGGTGAATCTAAAGCTGACGATGGTGGGCTTAGCTCAATGGATCGGAAACAACGAAGAGGGTTACGTTCGATTTCAAGCAGGACTCGGGCAGTAACCTCTCAAGGCTGAACTAGATAGGAGGAGAGAGAAGACGGGTCAAACCGCAGATACATGTCGGTCAAAGGAGAGGTCCTGTCACGGGGTGGGTAACTCGAGAGTGGGACGAAGGACATCTGACCCTTGGACTTCTTACGGCGTCTGTCCTTTCTCCACCATGTAGCTTCGGCTCCATGTTATTATCACTAGGGTCGGATTGGTGCATACATCTGCGATACCTCAAAGTGGAGAGGAAGAAATCGCATCAGACGAGGAGCTGATGGATGGGTTTCCCCAGTGTATTCGCTGCTCTATTTTCCTTGTACGATATAACCTTAAAATGTATATTAGATATGTTAACGTGTGCGCGTTTCAGGCTCATACTGTTAGCCGCTAGCCTACCTCCTCGATCACAAGGCCTAAGCACACGATATACCGAAGCCGCCAAGCTTGTGCATAGTAACACGGCTCGATATAGCCTTCTTCTTTCTAACTACGATCAATCGGCCCCCTTTACTAGGCACAGAGTGTCCCCCTTTTCCAGGAAACTGAACGATTACATCTACGGTCTCTAGAGGTATTACGCTTTTCGAGGACCAGGGAGAGTGGCGTGACATTAGAAGGTCCACATATTGATATGTGCCTACAAGATGGAGAGCTCTATGTCAAATCGTCAATAATCATACGCTTTGGTATGTCATCCTGCTCGATGTCGACGGGACATAGAACGTGAAACACAGATCGATTTTGGCTCTGAATCCCTTCCTCTTTGTACTTTATCCAATCCGGTTTCATTTCGTGGGTATGGTTTGATGGACGACGGACGTCTTACTACGGCTGCCGTAAAAGTGCAGCAGGCGATTGCAGGTTTGGATCGTCCCCTCTGCCTTGGTTCGGTGTTCATCTGTATCTGTATCTGCTGGGATATGCAAGCAAGGACATCATATGCGCATGGTTTTGGCAGATGACGGTTGGTGGAACAAATATCATCCTATGTAAATAGTGATCCAAATACCGTCTGCTCTTCATTAATCTCCTTTTTTTACTCTTTTCCTTCGTCAGACCGGCACGATCGGGTCGGCTAAGCCTG
Source organism: Serendipita sp. 400 (assembly GCA_019627735.1). NCBI lineage: Eukaryota > Fungi > Basidiomycota > Agaricomycetes > Sebacinales > Serendipitaceae > Serendipita > Serendipita sp. 400. The sequence goes on from WSTP01000266.1 coordinate 2,450, forward strand.
TCGGCCAATGGCTGAGGCCGACACTTTTGAACCTTGAAGTCTAACGACAAAAGCGAATTGTTCGCAGGACAGGACACAGAGAGGAATGATGGCCGAATAACCAATTGCATCCGATCCGTTACGAGTACAGTATCTCCTTACTCCTTTTTGCCTTTTCTTTTCTCGTTGCTTTCTCTCGATAGTTTTCTTGGAAACAGCCAACGGAAACGGGAAAAGAACTCGGGACGGGACGAGGAGGAGGATGGAGGGAGTATCCCTGGCGAGAAGCATCAAAGGCCCAGATAAACTTCCAACTTCCACTCTTTTCGTTCCTCGCGATGGCTGCTGAAAAACCTGTCAAGAAGCAGCTTGATTTCTCGACGAATTAAGTTATCGGTTGCTGTCTATCATACAAAACTCCGAGTGAAGGGGGAGGGAGGGTGGGGGGGGTAGTGTGTCAAGCAGAATATGCGTATAGGACGACAGCGTTCAGGTCGCCGTCTCCTCGCCTAATCAAGCCCAGCTGCAGAAAAATAATTCTTTTTTCCACTTTGTGGCGTAGAACAGGGGCACCTCTAACCTTGCGCTTTCGGGGGGCGAGGATGTCGGACGTATTCACTTGGTCGTTATATACATCAATCATAACCAATTTCGTATGCGTTTATATGCATTTACTCACAGTCAGGTCGGTCATGAAACCATTGTAATGCCAAGGGTCCCAACACATCACACGACGGACTGAGTGAGACGCAAGCTGGCCAGCAGCCCTCCCATTCTGGCATAAATATCGGCACCTCACCAGGGCTAGCTCATAGAAGATTCATTTTCCCTTCCCCCCCTCCCCACTTACTACTACCGTATCATACTAACCCCCTCTCTCCCTCCAGCTCTCTCAATCTACCATATATAAAAGTCACGCTCTCCTCATTTCGGTACAACTATTTGCCCCCTACCAGCTCAACCCCTTCTCCTGAGCTGTAGCTCTTCCTCCCTAGCAGTATACCCTATCCCCCTTTCCGGCAACTAATAACCACCACTACTGGCCAATGGCGTCCGGCAATGCGACCGCACCACCTGTGCCAGAGTTTGTACCCTCTACTATCATCCTTGGCACATTCGCAAAGGGCTACGTCGAGGGTGCAGATGTGCAAATCGCACCATGGATCATGGGCACCTTTGCCGACTTCTTCCTCCAAGGTATGTACGAGAAGGCAACGGTCCGGTTTGCACCGCGACGACGAGCCTCGGATTGTCTTCTTCGTTGCTGACCCTTCCTTCCTTCTCTCCATGTGATTCGTCCTCGTTTAGGCATCTTGGCAGCCCAGACGACACATTATTTCACCTATCGAGATGCGGAGGGACAGACCAGACGGTTCGCATGGCTCGTGATCGTCTTGACGATTATGTGCGTCGTGAAGAGTGCTCAAAATGTGGCGATCGTATGGAATACCGTCATCACAAACTTTGCCAATCCGGATGTGTCGCTGATGCTCGTCGCCACCAATTGGGTGCATTACACAACCTCCCTTTCGGTGCGTCTCAGCCTTCTTTATTGGTTGTGATAGTGCACGACACTAACGTGAACTTGTTCTTGGTTTAGACTGGGATTATCGCCATCTATGTCCAGTCCTTCTTCGTGTATAGGTATTGGATGCTCACCAAGCGATGGTACATCTGCCTGGTCATGGTCTTGGGCATGACCGTCTCTTTTATCGGCTCTGTCCTCGTCGTAAGTGCTACCTCCCAATCGGCATTCCCTTTCGCAAATACTGACGGCGTTTCTAAAGATCGTCTACATTCCGAAACTCCTTCATCAAACGGTGAAAATGTGGTGTATGTGTTTCTTGCCCCTCAAATCTGATTCTGTGATTAAACGAAGGGAAATTTATAGCTCTCGTTCACTTTGTGGCGGCTATCGTCGTCGATGGGTTGATTACGGCGTGTACCGCCTGGCACCTCAACAAGAGAAAGTCGAACATTCAAACGTACGTTTCCCCCCGTTATTTCCTTTCCTGGGTGTATATGACCTGTTTACTGACTTTATGCATCTAGAACGGCGGATATGATCGATCGCTTGGTTCGCATGACCTGGCAATCGGCCCTTCCACCAACAATCTGCGTCCTGCTCAACCTGGTCATTCTCGAATCGAGGCCAATAGAACTCACGTACGTCTCTACATCCTCATCCTCGTCCTCCCTCATATCCTCGCCCTCGCCTTGTTACTTCATTCTCTCCATCATCCTTTCGAAGCGGTTTACTGACCCCAACCCGATTGTTTTTTTTTCTATAATAGACACATCGCATTCAACATGGTTCTCCCAAAGCTATACGCGATCTCGCTACTGTACACCCTCAACGTCCGTAACGAGATCCGCAACGACCGTACGACATCGCAGAATCCATCGAGCGGGACACACCCGAACCTGACACACGTCGGTAAACGCTCTTTCCTACCGGGCGACATGAACTCGCGCGGAGGCATCAGTGCTGGGGGTCCCGGAGCAGTAGAGCGAGGAGTCAGCTTTGTCGGTCGTGGAAGAGGATTCAGCGGCGGAACTCCAGGAGGGTATCATCAATCAAGACCATCCAGGAAGCTCGATGGGATCCATGTTGAGACCCATATTTCGACTCATGGCGGTAGTTCGGGTAATGGCGTCGAGGTAAGCATTTTCCTCGCGTACTCTTCTTTGGCTTTTCGACGTTTGCTTACGCGTGTGTATCTGTTCTTTCTCTGTAGCTGGACACGTTTGACAACAAGGTATCAGCCGGCAACTCAGATTTCGAACAAGAGGTCTGGGAAGGAGACAAGAAATATCTCGCACAGTGACAGGAACCAGAATCATTTGTCATATAGATCTTTGTCGGATAGGATATTGATTGCGGTTTCATTACGACATGGCTAAAAAAATCGCATACAATGGAGATCACGTTTATGCACGTACATTCTCGCATAAGATGAGAGACTTTATCCCCCGCTCCCGACAGCGTCGCGCGTCGGAGGAAACCAGGCAAGTGAACGCGACCATAATAACAAAACGACGGTACCGTAAGTAAACTGGGGTAGCCGGGAGAATAGGCGAACAAAAGGATGTGTCAAAGACGGTTAGTGGTGGCTGGATGCGTGATGGCCGGTGTCGAGTTTTAGAATGACGCTGCCACTCGTGGTGTATAGTGACCATAATGCGGCGACTATACGTCCATGTAGCAGATAACCTTTACAATGCCTGCTTTGATGTTTGGGTTCCGCCTTGCGCGTTTCCCTCGGGGTTGGAAATGTCTGCGATCCTGTGGATTCGACCGGCTGTAGGCATTCCAAAGCGGGGTTCGAGACGAGGGTGATGAGGGTTGGCAGTCGTATGAGGATGGATGAGTTCTTCAACTTGTTCAGCTTGGATCTCCTCGCGAATTCGCTGGGCAATTTCGCCTGTGGGGTCCAAGCTGGCACCTTTGCCCGTTTCTTTGTCCATGATAAAGTCGGATTGTAAGTGAGTATTTTGTTTTGGTGTCTGTTGTTTATCGTTTGTAGCGGGCTTAGGAGGAAGAGGGGCTGTAAAGTGTTGGTTCATCATGAGCGAGAGTCGTAGGTTGGGCAGTCAGTAAGAACAGCAGACATACTGTTCGTGCTTGGAAGACGGTCCATTTCTAAACTTTTGTTTTGTAGCAGAGGCTTATGTTAGGATGGTTGAAAAGCAAGAGTTAGCAATGACGCATATCTAATGCGGCTGCCACTTCTTGAGCCCCATAAAGGGAAGCTACCGATCAGCGAATGAGATAAAATTGAGTCAAAGGGAACCAGCTTGATTTCAGTTTATAACATTATTGGCAAGAAACGACGGATTTCAGAGCGACACTTTGAAAACAGATTGGATTCCACTGCTGACACTGGTACTTTTGCGTGTTGACATGATATAGTTGAAAAAGGCAAGATCGAGTTTATGCAACTGCTTTTTGCTACGGGCGCAAGAGGCGTCCAGGTCCAACTTGCAACTTGGACGCAGCCCTTTTCGCGCCGTCAGTACTTGCGCCAGCCGCAATGGCCCAAGTGAGTCGTCCACGCGCCTCTCAGACCTATTATACACGCTCAGAGCTGATGAAAAACGCGTAAACCTTTCCTCGCCGATACCCTTCGTCCTTGCCCATTCGCACTATAGCTTGTTGCGACCGTCGAAGGCCATGTTCCGACCAAGAAAGAACGAGTACTCGCGGAAACACTGGAGCGTTTCGACTTGAGACCACAAGCCTTTCCGTTTGATGAGAAGCGCATTCGAAAGATTGAAGAACGTCGCCAGCAACTCGAGGGCAAACTCTTTTTCGATTACCTGTTAGAGCAAGCGGGGATCGTACAACCTACCAAAATATTTCCTCCAAAGAGCATCAAGGTCTTTAAGCACCTTGTAGAGGAAATCTTGAACAGTCAATGGCCGAGCAATCATGGTACGTTTCCTAAGACCTGAGACGCTTCGTTCTTTTGTTGGCCCCGGAGAGGCTCATCTGTTCTTTTCAAAGATGCGTTCCACGATGCCTCTAGAATGAGAAGAGAGTTTGGAATAGGTCTCATGCGCACCTGTTTGATCTACTACCTCTTGGCTTGGTGGGGGACGGATCGTTTGGAGTCTTATAGTGATCACCATCGTCTCCCAACCCAGTTTGCAGAATTGACACATGGTTACTTTCTACTGGACACCGGGAATGCTAGGGTGAGCCAAGGAATTGGGACGTGCCTCCATTTTTGCTAAACCTCTTTAGACGGCGACCTCGCTTCTCTGCTCTCCACTAATTGAGCAGAGTATTCCGAGTAAGATCTTTCAAGCACTCTCTATTGCGACAGATGCGGATCCAAGCGTGCTTGTCCTTCGTTATGCACGAATGGCCAAAGCACCTCTCGACTCCATCGACAGCGTGATCATATACGTCACCGCATTAGCAAAAGTCAACTTTGTGGAAGCATGGAACTACCAAAGAGGAGAAAATGGGGATGCGAGGTCACAACTCATGTCAACCATACTCAACGCGATTCTCACCCGTGAGTGGAAACCAGTGTGAACCGTTGACTCTCTGATGTGAATGGTCTTGTAGCTCGTCCCATCCGTACAGCACTACACCTTCTGACAGCTTTACCGCTTCGAGGTTATGAACGGGATTTCCTTCATTCCTGGGCAGTTAACCCCACACCTGGAGTTTCTGAAGACGCCCTCGCTCATTTGCACTCCGCCCTTACGCTTCGATTGACGCAAGAAGGAGACTATACTGCTGCCGTCCAACTCAACCGTGAATTCCATCAGTATGCACACAGGTTGCTGAATTCAGATAAGAAGCGATCAGCAGGTGTTGGTTACGATGCAGATGCTCTCTCACAACCCGCCACGATCATCTCCCAAAAGGCACAAGAATGGCGAGAAATACTTCAAGAAGCGATCGCGTTACTCCCAATAGAACACCGAAGAGCCTTGGAGAGTAAGATGAACGAAACCGATATCAGCATTGGCACACTCTCTGGTCTTTCCACAACAATCACGATACCTGCACCGATTGACAATGGGATGGAGATGTCATGGGAAAACATCGATCCCGTTGGCCACTCCACGCCTCCACGCCTCATACCATCTACCACCGTTTCCGCCAGTAATCAGGGTACAACATCGGCCTTAGCCACTCCGGCCGCATCACCCCTAAAGAGGTCATCGAGAGTAGCCAAGTCGAGTCCCTTGGCAATGCCGATCGAGACACAGACAGTCGGACGAGTGACCGCGAACAACACACCCCGACGCCCCGGGGCCATCTCGTACATGACCCCACTAAGAACTCCATCACTCATACACAAATCAAATATCAGTGATCACTTCATTGATGTTGATGACCTGGGTAGGAGCGGTGCCCCTCCACCTTCTACGCATCGAGCGTCTAGTAAAAACGCCTTCTTTGATCCAAACGTCAGAACCATCAGGGGCCCCGTTTTCTCTGAGACCACCCCGAAGAACCAGCTCCTACAGCTTGGTCCTAGGTCTCGAAAGGTGTCGGGAGATGTGGAAATGTTGGATGCTACGGCAGATGAAACGGAGGCAGCGGGAGATGAGGCGAATCGATCGAATATTATAGAGGAATCGGACGATTCATTCGTGATTGCCCCTCAGCCAAAAGTAGCTGGCAGACTCTCGGCGGGCGCTGGTGGTTTGCTTTCTGCAAGCAGTGTTGTACAAATTAAAAAGGCGCAAGAGAGACAGCAAGAACGGGGGGAGAGGGAAAAGGAAGCTAGAGAGAGGGAAAAGGAGCGCCAGGCTGCACGGGAGCGAGAACTGGCTCTCAAGAAAGCCAAATTTATCGAACAGAGGCGAAGTTTGGGAGGGAGCGAGAGTTCGTTTGGACCTGGTCCATCTGTTGGAAAGAGAAAGCGCGATGGGGATGATAATATGAGCCGAGAAGATGAGGAGAGGGACAACGCGTCGGAGAGTGGGGGCGCGAGGGGCAAGCGTAAGAGCGATTCTGGGACGCCTCAAGTGGTTCACAGGTCGCCTCTGAGCCAACGCGAACTAGGTATCGTTGCGCCTTTTTCAGTCAGTGTACCGGAGCCCGCGAAGTCTGCTGCATCTGTCGCCTCCAAGCGTGGAGTAGTCGCCTCAGCCTCGGCAACACCTTCGATCGCTCCAGCTGAAGAGGCCGGATCAGAGGCGGCGCTACGTAGGAGCTCTAGGGTCTCGAATCCAACCAATAGTGCTTCCGGGAGTGTGGCTGGCGGCAGTCAAGTCGGTGGAAGTGTCCGTGGTCCCAGTCCCACTCCAGAAACAGCAGAGGAGAGTGACGAAGACGAGGGTCACGATAGCCCGCGGGTCCCTGGTGCATTTATTTACGATGACGAAATGGAAACCAGCCCACGAAAGACGCGTGGACGTGCAAAACCCTCCGAGACGTCGAAGCCTGCCTCGAAGGCAAAGAGCACCAGGGTCAAACCGGATTCAAAGGCGAAGAAATCATCGACACCAAACATGGCACCTTCCTCCCCTGCCCCCTCAGTGGCCTCTGTAAGTTCCGCACAGACCAGACAGACTCGTGGCAAGAGGATGCTCAGTGGGAACGTAGTCTCCGTGCCTCAGCCAATAGCAGAAGACGCCATCTTGGAAGCTGTAGATGAGGAAGGAGAAAGTCCCAGAAAAGCAGGCACCCGGGCGAAGAAGGCGACAGCGACAGCATCGGTGCCAGTGCCAGCAACTCCCAGCTCTTCAACGAGGCGCTCGACGAGGAATGCCGCACCTTCTGCAGTTGAAGCAACTGAGGTGGATACGGATGAAGCGGGAGCTAGACGAACGTCTAGGAGGTTGAATGCGCCATCGGCCACTCAAGGAGAGGGCTCCGCGGCCGGTAGCAGTGCTGCGGGTGGAAGAAAAACTGGGCGAAAAGCGTAGCGAGTACTCGAAAAGGAGATAAATTTTAGGTATCAAATGTTATGCTCTTAGGATATTGTCATGGATTCATTTACGACATAGATGGGGAGCGGTAAATGATGCTCTTCTTGCTTTCTGTCTAAACTAAGGACAATGGCAACCGGGTTACGTGTGGTTGAGGGCGATAGTATACTTGCTCGTCGTGAGCTTGACGTTGCTTCCAGTGAAGGGTTCTGTTCCTGCCTGAAGAACGACAAGATACTGGGACGTAGGGAAGCTGGAGGAGAGAAATTGACTTTTGAGTATACGTGAATGTAAACTGGGAAGGTTCATACCCTTTGTTTGACGCTAACCAAGTCAGGAATGCCTTCAAATCACCGCTGAAGGACTTGACATTGGAACTTGCGACAAATGCTACAATAGGTAAGCATCAATGGGCATAAATGATACGGATGATACACACAAAAGACACGCATGCTACCATTGTACCCATCATAGAGCTTCCACGAAATGCCCCCAATGCTTGGAGTGGCTACCGCAGCACCGGTGCTACTGATTGGACCGGCACCGCCAAAGGCTCCAACCCAAATCATTATCTAGATGGTAAGATTGAGTGGAAGTTTTCAATATTGTGATTATGACGTACCTCGTATTGGTGGGTCGCATTGGGATCGCTGGATGCGTTAGTCATAAGGTCGTATGCCACATTGTTCACCGGACTAGTGCCACTGTTCCATAATTATAAGCTGGAGAAGAATTATGAACCAGGGTCGACTAACCTCTGAGACCAGTTCCACGTCGTTGGGATAGACGTAATTTTGCTAACCTAGACGCGACAGCATTCAGTATCTGTAGGCACTTTGGATAGTCGATGCCTACTTGAACACCAGTCGCGATGTTATACGCAACGTTGTCATAAGACCTGTGCTTGAGTTAGCTTCACCCGCCGAAAAGAAGCGAATCATGACGCACTTGACGTTATAGGGCCCACCGGCCCAAGTCCAGGTTGTATCCCAAGCAAAAGTACTACCAGAGACAGAGTTGACATTCAAGCACTGCGACCCGGACGTTGCTGCACTCGCTCCCCATAAGTTCTGAGAGTTCGTAAGTTATCATTGTTCTAGTGTGTGCCTCCACCACCGCCGCTCCTACCTGAAAGACCGTAAAGGAACCCGACGCGTATGTACCCCATGTGCTGCAGGTGGAGTAGAGAGCACGTTTCTCCAAGGCTTCAGCGCCCTCTCCTTGGACGGGAGAGGCAATCGCAATCGAGGCAAGCAGAAGGGAAGTACCAAAAGCGATAGTGGTCCTCATATTGAAGAATCGTAGAACAACTGTGCGGGGCTGCTATATTAGGTGCTTGTAAAGGACAGACTTTATAGTCCAGTCCCAGAATACCGTGACCGGTGCTTGCTTGGTGATAGACGTACGGACCGCCAAAAACTAGTGCGGACCGATAGATGGATCAAAGATTTGACAACATGGATTGTCCACTAGGATGCTCGGTAAGAAAGAGCACGGCCAATGACGGTGTGTAGAAGAGGTGCAGTTCGGTCTATAGAAGTCATGAAATGCCGAGTTGAGGTCTTCGTGCTTCCGCCCATTATGAGGGGGAAACATCTGTTAAATTGTAGAAGTAATATGTGATTGATTCTCAGCGAGGAAGATGTCGAATGATCTTCTAAGGGACATCTTCGGCCTGCTACGATCCTACGCTGTGGTGACCTATAACCGGCAGAAAGATATGACAGAGGGAGGATGAATAGCGCAATAGTGCCGCAAAGATGTCATCTACGCATCCGATTCGCTGGTGATGCGTAGTTCCAATCAAACGCGCCCTTTCTTTGGATCATGAGCACCGGCTATGGCGTCAGACTCAACAACCGTAGCAGGAAATAGCATCTACTCACTTTCCCTATGTATAGGTGAGGTCTCAACCGCAGCTCATAGCATGTGGCTCACTAGATCGAACCCCAATGGAGTACCGAGGTTTTCTCACTAATGTCGCGAATAGAGGACGCTAAAGGAGGTCGTCTGCGTTGCAAGAATCGATGAAAGTATCATGTGCTCTGATTAAGAGCAGTGGCTTCCCGTTTGCCTCCTTCCGATGAAATGAGTTGGGCTGAGAGTGGTTCAAGCTAGGTTGGCTTCGCGGCCTGCTTTCGGTCCAAGTTGCCACATCGGAATGCCGCTCGTTCGCCTCGTAGTGTACAATTTCAAGTCTTATAGGTCAGTATCAACACGTATTGAGCACATAGAAATAGTCCCAGTTGTGTTGCTCTCTAATTGCCACTCGTAACGCAGGGGTGAGCATGTTATCGGTCCTTTCAAGAACTTTACCTGCATTATTGGCCCCAATGGATCTGGTAAAAGCAATGTAATGGACGCTATCTCCTTCGTGCTAGGCGTTCGGAGCATGTACCTTCGCAGTCAAGACAAGACGGACTTCATTTATCGTGGGAGGAAGCTAGCAATGGATCCGGATGAACCCTCTCAGGTACCTGGAGAGGATGACGTACTCGACGGTGATGGTGATGGCACCCGTGCTTGGGTGCTGGCTGTTTATGTCGATGAGAATGGGAAAGAGATGCAGTTCAAACGAACGTAGGTGTCTAATTCTTTCAATTTTGAACATTATGATCAATATCTCGTCACTAACGCGTTATCCTTCCAAGCGTTTCAATGGAGGGCGGTTCGGAGTATCGACTCGACAATAAAATCGTGACATACAAACAATACAACGATGCACTCCAAGCGCAAAATATCCTGGTTCAAGCCAAAAATTTCCTTGTCTTTCAAGGAGACGTCGAAGCAATTGCGTCGCAGTCACCAAAAGATCTCACTAGGCTGATCGAGCGTATTTCTGGCTCATTAGAATTGGCTAGAGAATACGAAGAGGCAAAAAAGGCGCAGGATAAAGCCACCGAAAGCTCTACCTTCAACTTCACCAAACGACGTGGAATCATGGCCGAGATCAAGCAGTTTAAGGAGCAGAAGACTGAGGCAGACAAGTTCGAAAAACTCTTAAACGAAAGAGTCAGTAGTCATTCAACACCTTGGAGTTTTCGCTAAGTGTTTCCTAGGATGAGCTTGCAGTGCAGAGGATTCTCTGGCGATTGTTCAACATAGAGTCTACAATCAAGGAGAACACCACTACAATCGAGAAACGAAACGGAGAAATGTCGGGCCTGAAAGCAGAGTTAACGAGGCAAGAGGACAACCTATCCAAGGCTCAGCAAGACCAGGCAAAGATGCGGTCCGAGGTAATGAAGAAGGAGAAGGCAATAAAGAAGCAGGAGAAAACCATTGAATCTAAGGTGGGAAGATAACCCTAATATGGCTATGTTCCTCTCTCTCATGAGCTTATCCAGAAACCCGCTCTCCTGGCAGTGGATACTCAGATCGCTCACGGCCAACGCAAGATCAGCAACGCGGAGAAAATCGCAGAGGACGTCAAACGAGATGCCAAGAAGGAGGAGAAGAACCTTCAGCGATTGAAAGACGATTTAGACGTTGTAAACAAGGCGGCAAATGATGCAGCTAGTAAGTGAATGCTATACTAGCGGTTGGAAAAAAGCTGATGCGTGGGCAACAGGGGTTCAGAGGAGAGTAACCCAATCAGGGGTGAGGTTGCCGGACGGGCACTTGGAGGAATATCAGGCATTGTGACTCCTTTCATCTATATGACTCACATTGTACTGATGTAGCTCACAGGAAAACAGTTGCTACCTCTCAAGCAGTCCAGGAGCGCCAGACTTTAGAGAAGCTGAAGCGTGAGCAGAAGCTGGAGGCACGGAAGTTAGGGACGCTTCAAGGAAAGCACGAAGAACATGAGGCCAGACAAGCCGTCCTACTTGCAGAATACGAATCTTGGAAAGAAAAGAGCGCCGAGGTGTGTTGAATATCCAGCCCCTCAGTATCAAGGCCTAATTACACTTTCTCTCAAGGCCGAAGAAAAAGTATCGAAGCTCAAGGGTAACCTGAAAGGGATCAAGCAGGATCTTGAGAAGAACGAAGCTGAGCGCACCAAAATTTCGTAAGCCTTGGAGCTTTTGGTGACGAAGTATCTAATGAATCTACAGAAAGCTGGAGGCGGAAGCAAACGAAAAACTGCAAAATATACACTCCCAGCTGCTTCAGGCCAGTGCTGAGCAACGTGAGACGGAGCGAGACCGCGCCTTCAAGGAGAACTTGGCCAATCTTCAACGCGTCTTCCCAGGTATGTGAATCGAGTCGGGACCAAATTAATTCTAACACCTTTCATCTCTAGGTGTTCGAGGAAGACTGGTGGATCTTTGTAAACCGAATGCTCGCAAGTATGACCTGGCTGTTTCTGTCGTATTGGGTCGTAACATCGATGCCATTGTTGTGGACACCGAAAAGACTGCCATTGAGTCAATTGAAGTGAGTCAAGCCGAAGGATAGACAGCGATATGAGTCTAACTTTGTGCCCAGTACATGCGCAGTCAACGATCCGGCCAAGCTACCTTTATTCCGTTGGATACAATCAAAGTCAAACCGGTAAATGACCGTTTAAGAAGCCTGGCGAAAGGAGCGCGACTGGCAGTGGAAGTCATTCAGTGCGATGCATCCGTGGAAAGAGCCGTTCATCATGCGTGCGGAAATGCTCTGATCTGCGATACACTGGACATCGCTCGCGACGTTTCGTACGGTCGTGGGCAAGAAGTGAAAGGTAAGACACTCTCCTAGTTCTCCAAGTTTGGTGCTTATGCAACTTCAAGCTGTATCACTCGATGGGACGGTGATACACAAGAGCGGTCTTATGACCGGTGGTCGGAGCACCCACAATACAGGGAAGACTTGGGAGGAGAAGGAAATCCAAAGTGAGGGTCCATCGTTATTAGACTAGTGACACTGATATCTCCTCAGATCTGAATCGTGCTCGCGATGATTTGCTCATTCAAATGAGAGAGCTCAACAAGTCCAAACCACGGGCAAGAGCAGATGAAGGTCTATCAGCAGAGATGAATCGGCTTGAATCAGCATTGGTGGTCGCTAGGGAGGAGCGGGTGAGCGTCATCATAACTCCTCCTGAATTACCTACTAATCATTTTTCTTCCAGGCCTCTGCCCGAAGCAGAGTGGACGATATCAATAAGGAGCTGAAGCACTTGCATGATGAACTAAAGAAAGCTGCTCCTGAGTTAAAAAAAGTATAACACTACTCCATCCGTTTCTGGTCACTAATGTATCTGTGTAGGCACGAACGTCTCTGGCCAAGATAGAGAAGGAGATGGCCGAGCAACAGCAAGTGATAGATGAGGCCGAGGACGAGATATTCGGGGAGTTTTGTTCGAAGATTGGCATGGCCACCATTCGCGAATACGAAGATCGACAACTCAAGGCGGCCCAAGAGGATTCCGCAGTCAGAATGCGGTTCGATGCTCAGATACATCGCCTTAACCATCAGTGAGTGATTATCACAATGGCGAATTTAATCTAATCTTTTTCTCCAGGATAAAATTCAGCGAAGAGCAATTGACTGCTACCCAAACTCGTGTTTCACGGCTGGAAGAGACGGCAACGTCTCAGCGAAATGCACTTGAATCTCTGCAAAAGCAAAGGGGAGGGGTCTCAACGGAACTCGAATCCTTGGGAAGCACTCTGCGAACGGCACAAGAAGAGCTTAAAGGTCTCAATGAATTACTGGAGGAAAGAAACAAGGCATTGGAGACGGCGAAGAAACTGGCAATAAAAGCGTCGAAGGACAATGACAAAGCGTTGAAGGATATTGCCTCATTGGTAGGTATTAGTGCTGCATGGGCTTTCTCACTAAGTTTTTTCTCCGCTTAGAATGACGAGATTGAAAAACTCGGTATGGAGAGGTCTAGAATCTATCGAAAATGCCGTCTGGAGGAGGTCAATCTTCCACTGCAAGAAGGCAATCTCTCTAACATACCCATGGACGAGGTAATGTCTCTCTTGAACATCTTACGGATCACTCATGCCCCATAAGAATATTCGACAAGAAATGGGAATGGACATTGACGGCGGCGACGAGTCCACCCAACAAGTTCGGGAGGTTGATGACTATGGGCTGGTTATCGACTTTTCTGGCGTGGACGAGACGGATTTAGAGGTATGTTCCTCACAATAGCATGGTACATAACTTAAAATATGGGTCAGAGTCCCCGTTTTGGAGAGCAGCTTGATGCAAAGATCCAAACTTTGACGGCTGAGATCGAACATATGGCCCCAAATATGAAAGCCACTGATCGTTTGGAAGATGTTGCCTCGAAACTAAAAGAAGCGGAGACGGAAGCAGAAACGGCGAAGAAAGCGTCGAAGGCGGCTCGAGATAGGTTTAACGATGTCAAGCATCAACGGTACTCGTGTTCATCCTGGAATATAGTCCCATCCCTGACTTTTGGACAGAACCAAACTCTTCCGCAAAGCATTCGACCACATATCTGATTGTATCGACCGTGTGTATAAAGACCTGACGAAGGGCAAGGCCGCTCCTATGGGTGGCGTTGCTTACCTCAACCTGGAGGACAGCGAGGTGAGATCTCAGGTAAAGCGGGCGATAGCAGCTAACTCGTCGTGTAGGAGCCATATCTAAGTGGAGTAACCTTCCACGCTATGCCACCAATGAAACGATTCCGCGACATGGACCAGTTGTCCGGGGGTGAAAAGACGGTTGCGGCGTTAGCCCTCTTATTCGCCATTCACAGGTATCTCCATCATACTATTGAGTTCTTAACACAGCGCTCATTCACAATGCTCATTTCCTCAGCTTCCAACCATCTCCTTTCTTTGTACTTGATGAAGTCGATGCTGCTCTCGACAACACCAATGTTGCCAAGGTGGCAAACTACATTCGTCAACACTGTTCCGATACCTTTCAGTTTATCGTGATTTCCCTCAAGGGGTCTCTTTATGAGAGGAGCCAGTCTCTCGTCGGCGTATATCGCGACCAGGATGTCAATAGTTCCAGTACCCTAACACTAGATGTATGCACGTTACATTTTCTTCTTCGCCTACTAATATTTCCCCGCAGCTCCAAGCATACGATACGCAGTAGTGGTTATGATGAACGCTCCTGTTACTTGCTGCTTACTTACGCAGTGTATAGTAGTTATACGGATAAACAACCATATATTTCTTGTTATCGAGCTATGACTGCTTCAGAGGACATTAGGAAACGATGCCCAACAGGAGACATATTGATTATCTGCGCGGCATATTTGTGTTGTCAGTAAGCGAACCTCGAACACAAGAGTAAGAAGTCATGATGTAAGATCGAATCATGGATCGCAGAGATCCAGGTCATTAGTCTAACATGTTTTTTTTATTGGTAGTAATCATCCGACCAAGGGACACTTCCCGAGAATGTAAGGAATCGTGACTCACCATCCAAAGCTAGTAGAGATATGTTGATGTCGTTTCTTTCTAGAATCGGTAAGCTCTTGACGAAGGAGTGGCCAGCAAGGTCATACACACCGAGACGGAGTAAACCACCACGTTTACGACGATATAATTTCAATATGCATTATATCCATCTGTTTGATGGGCGCATTCGACGAGATGTTTGACGCGTTGACTTCGAGTGAGGTACAAGCTAAGACACAAAGCAAGCTCTTTTGGATCTGGCCCGCCTTAACCGGTTGAAATATGCATCCCTCACCAGTGATCTACATAAATTCACACTAATAGCGGAACTCATCATCAGTTTCTGGGGCGCCTGATTGCTTCATTGTCAAGGCTCTCGGTGCGGGAGAAAGGGTGGGACGTCAAAACCAGCTTCCCGCGCTATAGCGTTCCGGTGAAGTGTAAAAATGGTATTCAGAAATGAAATCAGTTTGACTATCTAATGTACACCATTTGTAACGCAAATACGGCTCGGTCAGTGCTGTTACACAGAGTGGTCGCTCGTATGCAGCCTACAGAAGATAAAGAGATATTACGGGGTAATTCAACTCTCTCTGAGAGTTCATTCAGGTCCTCCATGAAGGTGCAGTTCCAGAGGCTATCTAGGTTGCCGCGTTTCTTGGGGCGATTCCTCGTTCTAGATCCATCGAAATTTAGCTGATAGAGAGCATCCGCCGATGTTCCAGACGGGGACAAAGCGCTAGACCGTCCGATTTCGAAAACCACTTATGGATCATCATTGTACTTCTCCTCGGAAAACTCGCGATAACACCCTCGTCTGCGAATGGGTATGGATCCGTTCGATCGATAGGTGAGAGCCTCTGACTCGGGCCAGATGTATTAAACGGACATAGAGTTC
>WSTP01000267.1:4963-15791 GCA_019627735.1 Serendipita sp. 400
TCTCGATTACCCAAACAAGATTGTACACGAAGATCGTGGTCGAACAGAGTTACATGGCTTTTATGGATTTGGAGTCGTATCTGTTGGCTCGATAACTAGATCACCGTTAGCTGCCGTCTCTTCCGAAGCATCCGGGTCCTGTGGTGCGGCCTTTTGTTTGAGCTTAGCCAGCTCGTCTTTAGAAAGGAATGCCGTAGAAAGGGGCAGTCGCTTTTGGCATCCATCTCTAAACTCTGTGACCCGCGTGGAATTGATTTCTTCTAGTAATTGTAGTGCATCGACGCCGACCTTTCCGCTATGTCAATTCCGTACCGATCAAATAGGTTTGCGCTTACCTGATACTTCAAATCCACATCGTCTCTTAACAGGGAGAAAGCTACATCTTCTACCTCAGAAATGGATACCCCGATCTTATGAGACGCTCGTGCGACTGATACAATCGCCGGTGCATTGGTAGAATTGTTCTGTAAATATTGTGAATTTTGAACTACCAGGGACTGTTCCCCAGGTGCAAGCCTCGACAGTCCCTCCTTGACTAGTATTGACTCCATTGATTCGCTCTCCTTGTCTAAGGAGCTAACTAGAAGCCATAAGATCTCAAAAATGATACAATATTTGCATAGTATGGGAAACAAACCTTGTAATTGGAAGTCTATTAATCGCTGATGCACTTCAGGACTTGAAGGGCGTAAATGTTTTGCTTTTGCAAGAGCTCGTAATGATTGTAGATATTTTTCTATTGGGGTAAGAGCACGCCAATTCTGCAATTATTACACTCACTTCGTCGTATAGCCACATCATAGGTAGCAATCCAGATATCAAACACCTGATGGTCTTCTGACGTGAACGTTTGAAGGAGCTTAGCGGCTTGCTCCAGTGGATCTTCGACGCTGATTGCCTTGTGCCCATCAGGATCGTCATCTTTGACCACAACTGCATCTTCATCTTTTTCCTTTTCTGCCGCTGCACATAGCCAATAAGTAACAACCAGGTGATGCACGAATACTTATGCCCACCCTTTCTCGCCTCTTCAGCCGCCTTAACCTTATCTCGCTTCATTTGCTTCTTGGATTTCTTTTCACCTTCGGGCTCTGGTACTGAGCATGCTATTAGTTGGTTTCTTCAGTATGCGCGACAGATGCCAACCTGGAGCAGTCTGCTCTGCAGCAAGTCCTGGCGTATCGAATAACCGCAAATAGATCTAACAAATAATTAGCTAGGAATAGAAAATCCGCTTCAAATTCTTACCTTTGTTGCATTCAATATGGCACGGATGTAAATCGAGTGCCACCGTAAGTCATTAGCCCACTTTACAACGCTAGGACAAGTTGAGCCAGCATTGAAAGCACTGATTATCAAGTTACCGACTCAAAGTAGATATTCAGCGTGAACCGTCGAATGCAGAACCCATGAAAATCAAATTGCTCATCGTTGAAGTCGAGGAATATCTGACGGCATGTCAGTGTGCTTCCAGGAGACAGTTCAATACCTACTTTATCGATCGTTCGGAACCGCTTGAGTGCCATTGGCAGCATGTTTTCCCGCATACGCGCTTCCCCGTCTTCCAACAAAAATTTGAAGCTCTGCATGTCCTCCAGATCTTTTGCAGGCGATAGCGCGTCTTTCTTCGTGAACATTCCAAGAAATTTCTGTGCCCCTTCCACATCTCCCATGCGTAGATGATATGTAGCACATTTTGTGTTCAAAAACCGATCCTGGCCGTCCAGTTCAGCTGCCACATCCAAAGCAGCAGCGGCGCCAACATGGTCCCCCGCGCGTTTGAGATTCCGAGCCTTCGCTGTATAGAGCTCTGGAAGTGTTGGCGTGTGTTCGATAGCCTTATTTAAAATATCATGCGCCCGTTGATATTCTCCTTGTGCTGAGTAATGCAGACCTAGGAAATATAATGTCCATACGTAGGTTGTAGGTGAATCATCTGAAAGATTAAAATCAGTATGTTGCTCCTTCACTTCACATCGAAGGAGCACTCTGAACCTTCGTCTTTTGTTCCGGATTCCGCTTCCAGCTCGTCACGATACTGCTCAACAATGGATTGAATAACACTTCGTTTAGTGTCGTCTCCGTATAGGGGCTTGAGATCGGCGAACAAGGATGGAATATTTTTCTTCAGTCCACGGAGGATGTATTGCTTGACTAAAGTTTGGAATAGCTCTCCCGATGTAATCGTGAGGGGTAGCCTTCGAGGGACCAGGGCGTGAGGGAACTGATTGGCGAATAGCTCCAGCTCTGATGTAAGTGTATTTATTGACTCAGGACTGGAGTCATCTGTCAAATCGTGAGTTTAAGACAAATTTACAAGAAACATTCGGGCATCACATACCAAGTGACAAGCCATTATGTCCAAAATAGGCACGGTAGAAGTCGTAACAGTCCGGATTTCGAGCAATCAAAGTCTTGTATTTCTCGTTAGCTTCTTCGGTTCGTCCTAGCTTCTGGAGTAAACGAGGTTGAAAAGTCGCTGCGTGCATTCTGTCGACCACTTTATTAGCTTCGGTATATTCTTCCAACTGCTTGAGAGCCTTTTCGTAGTTTCCATTCCGTTCTAAGACTGTTAAGTAGAATAGCAAGAGCTCCGAAAATTCTGGGTCAAAGGGAGGAACCTCCTGTGCAATGATTAAGTATCTAAGCCTATTCGACACACTGCGCCAAACCTTAACCATGCTCAAGAACTCCTCTAAGAGTTTCTGCGCGGCAACCCAGTCGTTATTCAGACCATAAGCAACAGAAAGTGCGACCCAATTTTGTTTCAAGGAAGGCCTCAGTTTCAAAATAGTGAGCCGTGTTTGCTCGAGGTGGTCAAAGCGTCGCAATTGCGATTGGAGGGTGGCTGTATCCCGAAGGATATTCATGTTGCCCTAGACGAACCATTAGCAATTTTGAAATGACTCTATTGCTTCCTTCATCTTACTGGGTCGTATTTTAGAGCTTGAGCGTAACATTTCAATGCCTCCTCGTAATTCTTGTCTTGCTTGTGGACGAGGCCATGTACATGCCAACAGATATGCGACTGTAGATCCAGCAGAACGCCTTTCTTGACGAGCTCCATTCCTTCCTCACGCTTTCCTTGGTAGGTAAGGACCAATCCCTTCATGGAAATTGTTTCTGGATATGCAAAATCAGCAGAAGAATAGCCATTTCACGTTTCAAATCATACCCCCGTGGTTTCCAACCTTCTTGAGTATTTGATCTGCCGTCTTGATGGCCTTTTTGAGCTGTCGTGCTTCATATTGCGACTAACGATTTGAAGTGTTAGGCGTGATGAAGAACTCCGATGAAAGACACGCAAACCAGAAGAGTTTTGAAAAGCGCAGCCTCCTTAGGAGGGAGTGGTGCAGATTTTGTGACTGCTTTGGGCGGCATCTTTTGGCAAGGTTCAACTTTGGGTTGGAACCCTTCGCGTCCATCTTCGACACAACCAGGAGGGACCGACAGCCGTTTCGGCGACAATAGACTCCGAAACAATTGCCGAAATATCTGAACGCGCACAAACACGCGAGAAATTTGGCGAAACGATCGTCAGCAAGTCGGCGCCATGTCCTTACGAACGGTAGCAGCAACAGCCCAGCCTGCAGATATTGGAACCAAGTCAATTGGTAAATACAGTGTCACCAATGAGGCCACTCGTGTCCTACCACTTTCTGGGACGGCTGACGGAGGTGGTACGTTGGCCTAAGTGGCATTCCGCAGATGTCGTGGTCACAAACGTGCTCACCGTATGTCATTATTTAGCAGTATCCTCCAGTTCCTCGCGGAAAGTATCTTCTTCTAGCATTCCATCCGTGGTAGTAAATGGCCGAGGTATTGAAAGATCTCCTGATGCACCTACAACGAGTTAGTAGAGATATATACCAGTACTATCGCCTCCTTCAGCTGATATTCAACACTCAGAAGCACCTCTTCCCGACGTAAAGGAAATCCTCAACACAAAACCCGATAAAAATGCAAAGCCACCCTCCGTCGTCCCTAATTCTTTGAAAGGCGTAGGACGCAAACTCAAAGGTGGAGGCAGTATTGCTGGGTTGCAGTTTAATCCAGGGCTATTAAACCTAGGGAACTCATGCTACCTTAATTCGACTTTGCAGGGCGTAAGTAGTCAATTCCCACCCATTGAACCACATGCTTACACCAGGGTCTACAGTTAATGTCAACAAAGCTTTTGGAAAACATCGTAGAGTTCACCGTACCCTCCGATTTTGCCGACCGCTTGTTTCCAGAACGGAGCCCTGCTCTAATGAATGGACGAGGCGAACAACCCTCGCAATACGAGCTCGGGATGGAAACATGTATGACATTTATACGTACTCTGGAGAATGGATGGAAATTGCGAAATACCACTAGCTCACGACAGAGGGTGTCGATGAGTGCGAGGTGAGACCTTCAACAAGCTTTCCGAGACCCATTAACCAATCATTATAGAGAGCTTCGAAATAGACTGGGAAGAAAATACGATCAATACCTTGATGTGAGTCACTTGTGAGAAACCGATGAGCCGTAACTGACTATTGCAGTTTCAACAACAAGACGCCCACGAGTTTCTCCGTCACTTACTAGATTGTATGTATATGGAGGAATTGGACGTGATTAAAAAGCGGCAACCAGCTCCACCAAAGCGACGCCGCGGTCAGCCAACCCCAAATCCACCACCGCCACCTATTCCAGAAAACCAGCGACTTATCCCCTTCGTGGATCAAGTTTTTGGTGGTCAGCTCGCAAGTATGCTCATTTGCAGCAGCTGTAAACACGTAAGTTGTTATACCGACGCAATATTCCTTCTGATCTCCTTCGAGGTATCTCACACATACGAGCCATTCATGGATTTATCCCTCTCGATACGTTCAAAGCAAGACAGTGAATCCAAGGTCAGGCTGACATACCTCTAGGACGTAGTTGCTGACGTTATTGTAGCGTAATCGTCTGAAAGCATTCGCTCAAAGGTTCACGAAACAGTCGGGTCGACCTACCCTCAGACCTCTCTCTAACCCCCCTTCTCCACGACAAACTATGTTAGAGCTAGAGCTAGAGCCACCTACACCATCAGGTCGACGGCGGAGTCTCGATCTACTGAGCAACCGATCTGATAGCGACCTGGACGAAAAGAAGCGCCCAACGACCCCTGGCACCCTGTCTCCACCTGACAAGACTTCAACTTCTGAAGGAGCGAGCACCCTTGGACGCAGAACTTCACCACAAATAGGTCCCGTTAACCGCAGGGAGAGGAGTCAGTCGCAAGAAGGCGAACCCGACCTAAAAGAAGATGCTAAGTCCAAGGGACCCTCAAAGCAGGAAGCTGCTTATCTTCGAAGGATCATGGCTAACACGGAGATGTCAAAGCACCCTCTAGAACTATTACGGGCGGGCTTAGGGGCCAATGGAACCGCCAACGGAGACTCGATCACCGCTGCCGCTGCGAGTTGGCTCAGGCTTGGACCTACGAACGGCCCAACTCTTCAGCATTGTCTCCGACAGTTCACAGCTGTTGAATCTTTGGAAGGTGACAACATGGTCGGGTGCAGTCGATGTTGGAAACTTGCAAACCCCACATATATTTCCAAGCGGAGACGACGCTCCAGTCAATCGTCTTCGTCAAGCTCCTCCGATGAATCGGACTCTGACGAGCCCTCACAAGTGCGTCATTCAGCATCTGGCGTACCTGCTCAAAGTAAGTCCCGAGGCCAGAGGTGAGCTTGTACTGATACTATACCAAAGGTACATCATCCGTTCCGTCTATTTCCACAACATCTCCTGATGGCATAATTCGTTCCTCAACACTGAACGGGAAACCCCAGACATCTAGCAATGCTCCCTCATCTACTTATTTAACCCCGGCTTCTAGTCGACATGGAAGCATACGTCAAACAGGGACGTCAGGCAGTGCAGAGACGGCGGACAGTGATTCAACAAGCATGTCCGACGTCTCCGGAGTTTCTCTTCCAATGCGCCCAAAGGAGGTCCGCTTAAAAGCACCTAGTATCCCTAAGTCTCAACGAGTTCTTTTAAGGAGGGCATATAAGCGATATCTCATCGCTGTCCCTCCTCCAGTTTTGGTCATTCGTCAGTAATCTACCTACGATCACCAATCGATTATCTCATTACCATACAGATTTGAAACGCTTTCAACAAGTGTCTAGGATTCCCGTGGCCCTCTTCGGGTCTTTGAAGAAGATTGATGATTTCATTGCATTCCCCGAATATTTGGATCTCAAGCCATTTATTGCACCACGGAGAGAAGAATTTGGACTTCGACCAGCCAAAACCAAAGACTACAAAGGGGCATACGATGAGCAAGTCATGTATCGCTTATATGCCGTGGTGGTTCATATCGGAAACATGGTAAAGTCCAGTTCCGTCTTTGTTGCAGAGTTTCTAAATCTTGCGTAGCTTGGAGGGCACTACATAGCATATACAGCTCTTTCTCCTGCACCATCCGATTCACCTGGGGAAGGCCCGTCAAGGAGTAACGAGCGTAGATGGTCCTTCCAGAGTGACCAGATCGTCAGAGTCGCCACACTAGAAGAAGTATTGTCTGCCAAGGCCTACCTCTGCTTTTACGAACGGGTGGCCGATCCTTCGACAATTGCAGCCGATATCTCCACTGAGAGTACTTCGCAGCAATCGCAGCGTAAGAAATAATCTATGGACATATACAGATGCAATTGTACAATGATTGTTCTAGAGAAATATAGCCATCATCCGCTTGTCTGGGACCTACCGACGCTTTAGAGTGTTGGCATGTTTCGGCTGAGAGGATTTCATAAGACTTTTGATTCGCTGTACAATAATATCTTTCATTTCGTTAGTTTAGGAGTCTAGCGTACAGGTGGCAGGTACTTACCTGCTGTAGCCTCGTTCTCGGCTTCAAAATCGTATGTCTTGTGTGTCCCTTCTTGAGCAATTGTGATTTTTACGTTCGAAGGTGCCTTCTTTGCCTGTTTAACGTTCTGAATGGAGTCAATGCGATAGGATGTAATCTTGACGTTATCGAGAAAGCCTTTGGTGGAGGGCATGATCTACTCCATTAATCAGAGACAGAACGCAAGGGTGCTGACATGCATACTTACATGAAGGTGATCCCCGTCTATAGCCAATGTGCGCTCCAGGCGACCAACCATCACGGGTAACTTGCGATAGACAACCCAGGACTATGACAATTTAGAATCCCATAAATGCGAAGAAAGGGTCATACCTGATATGCATCTGTAAAGTCCATGGGCGAAGCCGTACTTGGACCCGTCAATTCCGACATCCGTTTAGCAAATATCGATGCTAGGATGTGTGAGCACAAAGAAGAGCAAGAAACGAGGGATGACAGACCATAAGGATCCGTTGCCCTCCCAGCGGGCTTGAACTCGTCACTCAACGACGAACGCTTGAGCAGCATGAGTTCATTTTCTCCTTGCAAGCTTGCCACAGTTCGATCCATAGGAATAACAATCTTCTTGGCTTGCGAGACGAGTGCATAATTTTGATGATCTTTGATCTTTCTCCTTCGACAAATGTGCTCCAGGACGTCGGCCATGTACCAGTCAGATGTACTATCAAATGTTGAACATCAGAAGAGAAAAATTAGAAGAGGCATACACGTTGATCGTCGTATATCTGAGGACAGCATCTGTATCCTCTGGGACGCAAATTCGGATGAAAACAGGAGGTCCTTGGTGTGTAGGGCCCCCGACTGAGGAAGAAACCCCAACAGTCCCCATAGAAGGAATTACACTGAGCCCGGCTCCTCCGGCAGTACTTGAAATAGTAGTTCCGGGATTCGACTGTGTTGGGGCTGGCTCCGAGGTTTTCTTCTTGGTAATCATGAGGCGTGATGGCCGACGAACAATCTTTCCTTCGGCAATGACGTTCTGTTGAACTGGAGAAGTGTTAGGGGCAGTGAAAATAGAATAAATAAAAAACCATTACTTTGTACGTTCGTCGCCTTGCATATTGCAAAGGCTGGAAATGAAAATTTGGATATTTTACCCATTCGGTCCGGTGCTAATGACGGATATTAGGAGATTTGGTATAGCACGTAGCATAAAAAATACCTGGAAAGTCCTCGTCGACCTCTCCATCCTCTTCACCTATCCGTAAGATCCATCCGACACCAGATAGCACCGTGTTGCGTCGTGGATCGTCTTCGGCAAGGCCTTCATCCAAAGGAGGCTCCAATTTATTTTCCCAGTATGTCCATAGACCAAAACCTATGACCTCCTCCACTGTTGCATCTTTCCTGACTGTGATTTTCGTTGCAGAAAAGGGCTTCTTGGACTCAGGGAAGAAAATGTTGAGTGTTATAGAAGGAACATCACCCCGACCGGATATTGCGCCGTACAGTTCCGTGAAGGGATTGTCTGTGACTGCCTCCTGTGCCAGCAACATCTTTGTGAGGGAAGATGATGGGGGTTTGATCGGTCGTTGAGGAACTGGTTTGCGTACAAAATACGGATCCAAGCCATGAGCAGATTGGAGAGGAGGTGGATGTGATTTGTCGAACCGGGATGATGAATTACCGCGGGGAGTGGATATATCTAGGCTGGGTGGCCTTGGTTTAGCAGCTGCACGACTGGGTTCTCCTGTTGTTGCAGTTGGTGTCATAGCTTCTGAACGTACTCGTTGGTGGGTTGGTTTGGCCTTGTCGCCTGGGCGGTTAGAGCCCTCATCGGACGACGGTTCTTCGGTGTGGGTCCCAAGACGGTTCGGATCTGTTGCTTGGCTGATTTTCCTCACCGGTCTGGTAGCTTGTATGGGATAGCCCGAAGATTGAGACGTTGAAATTCCAGATGCGGTGGAAGGCAATGAACCGTCGTCTGAACCACCAGAATGAGTAAGATTCTGTCCCTCGTATTCACTATATTTATGTTAGCTAATATATATGACCATGGATCTGCTTACGGATCGAGCTCCTCATCTGGAGCTACGGCAACGTCTCCAAAGTCACTATCGGTATCGGATTCACTACTACCATCCTGTGTGCCTTCCTCTGCACCCCGATTTTGCGTATCATTTGCAGTTTTCTCTTCATTTTGCTTTTGTGCCCTAAGCTCTGCCAACGCATTTCTAGCTAGTATTCTAGCTTTCCTCCGAGCCTCCATCTCTGCGTTTCTGGAGAACTGTGGTACTATCAATAATTTAGAAGAAGAATCCTGATTATCTTTATCTTTGTTCAACTCTGTTCCCGAGTTGGTATTTGGTGTAACAGATGCGTCCTGTACATTCACCACGGGATTGCTATCTCCCCTTGTTCTCCTCTCTGATCCAGTTGTAGATGAATTTGAATAACGTCGACCATTCGTACGCATCCCTACCATGCCAGTGCGGGTGGGACCCATGATTGTCGTCGTGTACTTCAAACTGGCACCTCCAGGAGTACCTCCAGGTCCCGACCAACGAGGGGCATCTTCTTTAGCAGATGCATTTTGGACCACTTTGTTCACGAGAGAGCCATCCGAAAGGGGGAGAGGAGCTGGCTTTGGAGTAGCAGTTATATTGAGCTGGGGCCATCGTTCTGGATCTGCTAAGCCTGCTGCAAGTACATGTGGGTTCTCTAAGTGCCGTTGATTGAAAGATAAGAGCCTGCTAGAGTAAGGATCTTCGACGTTTCGAAGGTAGGTCAGCCGAAGCTGATGTATCATGTAGCTTGTAGCAATATATCATCAGTTTCCTCGAGTTGACAATATTATTTAATAATCAAAGGGGCTCACTCGGGATCACTGAGCAGCGACATTTCTCCAATGGCTCGTGGTATCGGAAGTAGGAGTACAGTAAACGGGAGGCTGGGCGAGCAGGACTTTTGAACCCTGCGTCGTCCAGCCTAAAAACCCACTCTCTTTCAACATGGCAGACCCAACAGCGGATAACGCTCCAGACGTCAAGGAAAACGGCTCTGCGGAGGTAGAAAGTAAAGGCGGAGAAGCTGAGGATTGGGATAGACCTGGCGAGGTGCGAACAACAAAAATACCAAACAGTTCTGTCTTTCTAATTTAATTCTCTCAGGGCACCAAGTATAATAGCCTTGGACGCGCCAACAGCAAAACTTTGACCGAGCTTATGAGTCCCCATGCTCTAAAAGGGAAAGACTTAGTTTTATCGGAAGAAGAGGAACAAAGGCTTGCCGCAGAGCTAGGAAATTGGGTTTGTCTAATCGATCTTTCGACGACCTCTTCTTATGCACAACATGATATAGATCAACGCAGATGCGAATCCGTACGAAACAGGCGATGATCCCTATTTCAAGAAAGATGGAGCAGAGGAACCTACTCCTGCGGAATAATCTGTCAGCGCAGAGTGCACGATTGATGGATAGTGCCTTCACTCACGAGCTGCGTTCCTTTATATCGGAGGCGAGGAGTTCCCCCATCTGTAACGACTCACGACACATCACGACCCATATCCCATCTTAATTGCCTGTTTATACACTACGATACACCATAGCCATTATTTTCGGGAAATACATTACAGTGTCGAACTTGTTTCTTTCAGATCAGAGTATACGTCTTCATCTAACAGCAAGAGCCTCATAAATTAGTTGGAGAGTGGCATCTGTACGTGCATATGTTCTATGTTTGTCTCGTTGGCAAAGGTATTTGGCGGTGCATACCACCATAGCGTGGTGACACCTACTGGGAAGGTGTACCGCGCCTGATTGACCATATTTGTGAGTAAATTCATTAGTGGAAAAGCTATACTAAATACCTGAAGCCCATTAAAGGATATAGTGGTCGCCACGGGTTGAGGATTCCATCCGCCACTAGCATCATTTGCATTTAAAACGACAATGCCGTATTTGAGCCAATCGCTTGAAGACGCGCGAGGCGTGACA
>WSTP01000268.1:5967-17864 GCA_019627735.1 Serendipita sp. 400
CTCGGGTTTGGTGGAGTAAAGGCATCTGGATTTGGTCGATTTGCAGGTCCAGAAGGCCTCCGTGGTCTTACCTGTCCTAAAGCTATTACGGTTGATCGATGGCCCTGGCTCATTCAGACCAGCATTCCCGCTCCTCTTCAGTATCCGATTCGCTCAGTTGTCAAGAGTTGGTGAGTGACGTCTTCGTCCAGTCTTCCGTCCTCTTCTGACATCGTCACAGGGACTTCCTCTCGGGAATGATTCAACTCTTTTGGGGCGAATCTATTGGAGAGAGGACATCGGGAGTCTTCCAAATCATCAAAGCATCTCGATGAGATACTCAATTTTCTAACGATCGATCGATGGTCGGAAAGGTCTAGACATCTGCATTGCTTGTTGTGTCGAGATATAGAATAGCCTGCTACGATGATACAATCGATGATGGCTAGGTCCAGATACAGTGTAATCAAAAATATTTTGAAAAATCGTATGCATCAGGGTCGTCGGTGGAATTTCGCGAGTTAGCCAGAGAGGACGCCTTGGATTTCTTCCCTGCTGCTGTTGTAGGAAGGTTTCGTGTCACAGGCAATGCTTTTTCACTGATCTGTGCACCTTTCTTCGTCTTTTTCATTTTCGCACCTGCTTTTGTGTATGGCGCGAAGGAGACGGTCTTTTTGGCAGGGGCTGGTTTCTCGATGTGCTTCCCCTGTCGTTGTGCGAGCCGCTTTTGTTTGCTGGACAGGATAGGGATATCTTCTATTTCCTCACTATCTTCCTCTTCCTCACCTGATTCCTCTTCATCATCTTCGTTCTTGTCTTCTTCGCCGGAGACTTCATCGGAGTCGACATCTTCGTCAGATGCATCGGATTCTTCGTCAGATCCCTCACTCAGGTTTTCTTCATCAACAACCATGTTACCTTCCTCGTCGCTGTCCTGGTCGTCTGCTGACCCATACTCGGCTTCTAGGTCCACCCTTCGTCCATCTAGAGTAGCCCCTTTTAATTGTATGATTGTACCATGAGTACGACGTAACTCTTTTCGAGGCAAAAGTTCCCCAAGCAGGCGTTCGTCGTGCTTTTGATACGTCTCAGTAAGGTCAAATCTGGTAGAAGATTGGCTCGTTGAAGTCTCCTCTTCGTTAGATTTTGGTGGAAAGGTGTAAAATGCGAGACGTCCGGTTTTCCAGTCCCTAACCAGCGCTTTTGCAGCTCCTTGAAAGTCCACGACGGCGCCCTATCATTATCATATATGAGACAGGACCTTGCAAGACATGGGCACACTGGACTTACCCTCTTTTGCAATGCACCCTCCTTCCTCGCCAAGCTCGCTAAGAAGCCGTCGTAGTCACCCGGTCCTACGGCAGGTAGGTTATAGAGTATCAGTAAATCTTCCATAGACGCCCTTGAAAGGATATAAAGAGCCGCAGGTAGGGGGTCTCGGATTTTTGAGATATTCCCTCGATTTCGCAAGAGGATGTCGCGTGCTATCCGCTGTTCTGCCTCTTCTGCGGTAGAGGGGACTTGCGGGATGAAGGAGAGTCCAGGAGTGTCAATGAATGTAAACTTTCTCTTCTTATGCGATAGATTTATAGATTGAGGATACGGAGTGGTCGCGTGATCCGTGGTGGTTTTGGGCCCAATGGGATTGTACACTGGAAGGGCGGGTTTTCCTACGAGAGAGTTGATGAACGAAGATTTTCCTACCTATTTGAGGAGTCAGCTTGATCAAGAATGGGCGGCGAAGCATCACCCTACATTAGTTATGCCGACGACAGCGACCTTGGGTTCAGACTTGGCTTGCGACGGAGCAATGGTGTGCAAGACTTCTAAGAATAACTCCCTTCCAAGAATGTCGCTCTCTAAAGCACCATTTTTTGGCTTGCTCTTGGATTGTGACGTTTCCGATGTTCGATAAGTGGATGTTGCACGGAAGAGTACGGCCGGTCTGGATTTGCGTAAGTAGGATAGCCATGAAGAGATCGCTTCTCTTGGTGCAAGATCTTTAGAGACGGTAAGCTCAAGTGTGGTCATAGGGAGAAACAACCCACCCGCTTTACTGAGGACGAATATAAGTGGTTTGTCCCCGACTAAATCCTCTAGGGAAGAATTTCGGAATGAAAGAGGGTCTCTTGCATCAAGGAGGTAAACAATAACGTCCGCCACTTCCAATGCCACCGTGATGGTCGGAATTGTCGTGTCAATGAGCAGAGGTACGTCGTCCACTTCCATTCTTTGAGGTAAACTGACTAGCTTAGGTTGTAGTTCGACAACTTTCGTAGCTGCATTGCTAGTGTCCCCTGTTACATCTACTTCTTTTTGCTCTTGCTTGCGGCGTTTCTCCTCTAGTGCCTAATATCCGAGGAATCAATAGATATACATCACAAATACAGATACATACAAGTCTCCTGGCTTCGGCTACTTCCGCGAGAATTTGCTCCTTGAAGGGAAAGCTGTTGGGAATGCCGGGGTCCTTCTTTTTTTCTAGGAAGAAAATATCAACGAAGAGCTCATTGCATAAGGGTTAAAATCAAAACCCTACTTTTGCGAAGATTCGGATTGTTTTTGGCTTCCTTCCGTCTCTTCTTTTTTGTTTCTGCGGTTTTGTGCTTGACTTTGGCTCGATGTGCCGTTGTCTTTCGTTTACTCGTTTCTAGGGAAATCAATAAACGATATTGAGAGCATCCTTCTGGGTTGTGACTGACTTTTACGAATTCGAACCATTTTGAGCGGAGTTAGAGTGGCAGTCAATAGATTTCAACCTTGGTCCCTACTTCACGCGCGTGCTTGTCCATGCTTTCCTCTGGTCCTCAAAGTGCCCGCCCGAGGCCTCCAGCACACCTAAAACGAAGCGTAAACACCGCTAATAACAGTGATCCTAACAACGCACAATCACCACCCCCGCCATACCAAGTTGCGCCTGAAATTTTAGATGGCGTTGTTCCCCTTCACCGTCGTAACCTTAGCGTTTGTTCAGTCTCCAGCAATGTAGATGCTTCGGTTGCGGCTGCAGCTGCAATGTTGGGGCTTGAGGTTGCCGACTCTCTTGTTGACCAGGGAAGAGGAATAACGGAGGAATATATCAGAGAAAAAAGCAGAGAGGAACTAGAGAAACTGCTCTTCAAGGCTGAAGCCGTGATTCGCGCTCGTGAAAGAGGTGTGTCCTCCACTCTCGGCTTCTCAGTTGTAACACGCGCCTTCCTAACCAACCCCTCGCCGCTACAACAACCAATCACGTGAATCAGAACTCGGAGTCGCCGCTAATGTGGGGAAGCAACTACTGGAAACGAATCTGTCCTTACGAGAGCGTCATGCCTCCTTACTTTCCAAAACACCACCGTTCTCGCTTGGGGCGTCGGCAGCGGCGGCTGCAAGTCAGCCGGAGACAACCCCCCCAATGAGCCCATTGGTCTCACCGCGTTCCTCGTATATCTTCAGGACGCCAAATCAGATTCATACACGGCGAATTTCAGCGTCACCTTCCCAATTGGCGACGCTTTCCTCTCAGAACGAGGATCTCATCCAGGCTTTGGCAAAGCTGCAAGATGAGACCAGCGCCGCCAATATGGAAGGGAAACAAAAGCTTCGAAAACTTGAGAAGGAGATCGCCGGATTACGCGGTGACCTAGAGCATTCTCATCAGAAAAATGAGGAGCTCGCTCAGCGGATTGACAAAGTTCAAGTCGAACATGAACAACAAATTGAGGTCAAGAAGCAGGAGCGAGAAACTAAGATGCAGGAGATGCGTGATACCTCATCCCGATTGAGAGAATCGCCATCATTTGCCAACTTCGCTCCGCTGTCACAGCATTCTACCCCACGAAAATCGACCGGGGGGTCCTCGAGTGAAGGAGAGCAAAGACCGCCGCTGATATCGTTCCCATCTACGGAAGTACAACAAGAGCAACCCACACCTTCAACCTCTGGGCGTGTTGACAAGTCAGCAGAGTTGGCGATCTTGGGGCAACTCCTGGCAAAAATTGAGGAGCTTGAAAGTACCAACCGCGAAATCCTTGGCCGATATCGTGAAACCGATGGCAAACTGAAGATGGCCACAAATCGCTCAGACGCACTGCAAGAGGTTTACAAGAACCTTGAGGACGAGATGTACGCGGATGACGAAGAGGGAACCTTCAGTGCCGATCAGTCCCCACTCGTCTTGCCAGATGGAGCATCAGGACTTGACCCCAATTTTGCCGAGATGGGCTTCGTTTCCGCTCGACAACCGCTTTCTTTGCGTGAAAGAGGATCCCCTGTGCCATCTCTTCGAGGTTCATCTCAACCATTAGCCACTAGTATTTCACGTAGATCTCGCATGACACTCTCACCCGGATCCTTGACAGGGAGAGCAGAAGCTGATCATGATGACCACCCGGTCGACGAAGACTCTGAGCAAGACGAGGCGACTCATCGACCGGCAGGGATTAAAACGGTATCGGCACTCAAACCCAAGAAATCTTCGGCATTCACGAAGCGAAGGGTGAGGCCCAAGGCATCTCTGGATTCTCGTCTGATGAGGGCGGCCGTAACGTCATCACATTTATCCCCGCCTATGAAGTCAATTCGTCCTAGTGTCTCTTACCACGATCTCGGTGACGTAGCCACCCAAGACTTCCCAGCGGCCCGGTCCCTGCAAGAAGAACTCGAACTGGAGCAGGGGCAACCACTTGATGTCACCGACATGAACTCTGCTGATCAAGAAGAAGTTGCCGATGGTCAACCGAATGGCCCTCCAATCGTCACCGTATCTGAGCCTGCAGAAAATCCGGCAGTTGCAGCAATCAGGGATGCTCTTGATCCCCAAAATCAAGGTCGACCTTTAGAAGATGGCGAACATATTCTTCCCATTGGGTCGTTGGAAGGCTCTCCTAGTGAATCCTTTTTCCTGCTTTCGCATGCGGTTAATGCCCGTCCCACCAAGTGGAATGCTCCACCACGGCGTGCCGTTCTTGATAATGCCCCTTCCGATATACGGAACCGTCCATCGACATCTGCTATGTCTGCTGGGCTGTCTCCCAAAGGACATATGGAAGAGCTACGACACAGTGATTACACTGAGGAGAGCGAGACGGAACGAGATGTACGCGGGGAAAAAGCAAGTCGGCCAGCCGTCAGGAAGATGCGGAGCAGGATTGAAACACTCTATACCGAATCGGAGGCGGTGCCGTCTAGACGTGTCGCTGCTCTGTCGAGGCTAAACGAGACCGCCGCCAATAGATCGAGCAGGCCGAGGTCTCGGAAGAGCAGATCGTCCAGAGCTAGTGAGGCTGAGCCAAATGGGCAGGATCTTCAACGAAGACCGAATCGTCGGGATGAGAATGTGCTACCTAAGGATGGATGGAGCAGAACGCTTCTCGAAATATGGATTTTCCTACAGGTTAGCGAAATAGTTTCTCGTTCGCTGCACTCTCTGACATGTCCTCATAGGCCG
The DNA here is from genome assembly GCA_019627735.1 of Serendipita sp. 400. Classification (NCBI taxonomy): domain Eukaryota; kingdom Fungi; phylum Basidiomycota; class Agaricomycetes; order Sebacinales; family Serendipitaceae; genus Serendipita; species Serendipita sp. 400. The sequence continues at coordinate 11,375 of WSTP01000268.1, forward strand.
CTATAATCCTATTCGTGTTCGTGTATTCAATGGCTCGCAGGGGTCCTCGGGCCATTCTTGATGCTGCCGAGGTGAATAAGAATAAGAAACGCTCTCGTTAATTTTGGACTGTAGTAACCCAGGAGTTATCGCGTTCTTTGGTCTATAGTGTATCACATTATTCTTTAATCATGCCAATCCAGTTCTTCTACCTCGTAATGGATTCAAGTCATTAAATCCTTCCATTAACCATTCCAATTACATCGAAATACACTTGTATCACAATTTCATAGAACAACAGGTGCCCACATAGGCTCTTTGCTGTTCTTTATACCTCTATTCATTGCCCATGGAGCCGTTGGAAACAAGGAACTCGGTCCCTGGTAATTCATTAGTCTTCTTCGAATCTTTTCTATATCTCTATCAGGTCCAATCCTTTCAATCTTAAACTGCCAGAACGGGACCGGACGACCCTCTCGAAGGGCAATATCGTCACATAGCCACCATTCTATGTAGGTGAGTTTCTTAAAGTATTTGCAAAGCGAGTAAACTTGTTCCTGGTACTTCCAGCCTTCGTATTCTTCCCACTGCTGTCGCAGGTCGTTCTTGCCGTCTTCGGTATAAACGCCTTGGGCGCAGGCGTCGCATTCGCATATGGACCATTCGTCGTATCCATTCATGTCGCAGAATGTTGGTGGGACGTTTCGGATGTCTGTGACTTCGTCGATCGCAATTAAGTCGGTGTTGAATCGTAGCGTTTCCATGTGCCGGAGTTCCCGAACGGTTAGGTGGAAAGCCTGTATGATTCGGTCGAAGCAGGATAAGAAGAGGAAAATGAAGAAAGGAGGAAAGGAATTCACCATCACGAGACATATTGGCTCCCCTCCTACGATCAGTCTTGTGTCCCAAGTATTGACGACACGAATGAACTTGTGAGCTTTGGCAATCTGGCTGATTGTTGCAATATCTGCTTCGAGTAGCGATATCTCGCTCGCCGTGACCTCCTTTTGCTCGTCTCTTTCGAGTGTCATTGTAAACGATTGGATGAGCCATGGGTCATCGAGGAGCTCCTCGTATTTTGGAAGGCGAGGAAGTTCTTCCAATGTAAAGTCATCCGTATTCGTGACCTCTTGCCCGGGAAGCGTGACCCGTTCTCCTCGATATAATATATTGACATGAGTGAGACTCTTGGCGCTTTCGGTATAGAAGACGTTGAAGACATCCCAGTCGAATTGAATGTAGTATATGGATAGTGATGTTAAACAAGGCAAACGCAAGCTGAAGAGTTCATTGGTTGAAACGACAGAGCAGCAGTCGTTCATGTCTATGCGAAGGGTCTGTAATGTTTCCGCCGAAGCTTTGACGATATGATAGAACAGCGTGAATGCAAGGAATGTATTATCGGTGGCATCGAATTTGATTGAGAGATATTCTAGTCCCTTTGGTGCGAGAGTCGAATTCTGGTAGAGCGAGTAGTCGTAGAAGTGGCCATAAAGTTTTGAATTGGCGGCGAGGGCATCGTTAGGGTACGGGACGTCGTACGTGAGTGACGTCAGTTTCGATAGTCTTCCAAGGGCGATTATGATCTCGCAGTTGACGGCAATATTGGAAAATGTTATCGAGGTGAGAAGAGTGAGCCGCCTCACAAGGGTCGCAATCAGGTCCTTTGAAGCGCTAAGCATAACGGGATTGATAACTTTGCCCTGTAAATGGACCCTCCTAGTATCGCAATTTATATTTTGTGAATAGTTGCAGAAGGCGACAGTGAATCCCCAAAATAAACACACCTTACGAACTCTGGCCTTAGTTGGCTTCCACCGTCTCCGGGACTCTGTAGGCAAATAGCGAAGCGACGGATACTCGTGATGCCGACGCAATGTACGCTCTCAAAGGAATACCGCCAAAAGAGCTTGTGGAAGCGTCTGCACACGAGAGCAAGACGACCAGCTGGGTTTGAAGCGTCTTCATCCCATTGTAAATACTCAAAGACCTTGAGTAAGAGCTCGTTGGGCAGCGCCCATATAGTTGCCAGAGTGATTTGGGTCCAACCCTCCTCTCCTAATCGCTTCATGATAGACAAAGGCCCTCGCAAAGATTCTGTGTAGCAAGGATACAGCTCAGAGAGCTTTTGCTGTCTCATCCTTGCTCCTTTGATGGGGTTGCGGAAGAGGGGGAGGTCAAAACGTTTAAAAAGGACTCGATCGAATGAAGAATTGATCGCGGTATATTCAATCGTCACAGCCACTTTATACTATCACATTTCAAACTCCCTGGAACCTCTGCCACAATATCCGGTACATTATCGAGACATATGGCAGATTTGAGGGCCGTAAGCGTACGAGGGCTCTTACCTGCAGGGTTGCGAACGACGTAGTTGCGGGAGAGGTTGGAGACTTCTTCGACCATAGGGGCCTGTCTAGCCGGCATAGTCTCCCCCTTGAACGCGTCCTCTGCACCTAGCTGACCCATATCGCGCAGCCACTGGCCAACGCCAGCAAGCGAGACGCGAACTTCCCAAGAGCCGCCTTCCTATATGCATGCAGTAACAATGAGCGATTTCCATTAACGGGGGGTAATGGACGCATTCATACCGTTGTCGTTTTATACAAGGCTGCTATGATCCCAAAGGCGAGTAATTGGCCAGCAGCGTGGTCCAAACACTGGATTGGAAGTGGCCTTAGTCCAGTAGTACCCGAGTTTTGTGAACGAGACCAGGCCTCTCCTTCAGCTACATTCAAACCAGTTGCGGATTGCACCAAAGAGTCGAACTATGTCGTATCTGATCAGACGGAACCTTATGCGGAGAAAGAAGTGATACTTGCTGCTCGTTTCTTTGCCCATGGACCATCCCATCCGTAGCCTCTCAGGGTAGCTACCACAATTCCAGGTCGCATGCGTGCCAGTTCTGCAGGACCAAACCCTCTCTCCTCTAAACTCGCAGGTCGATACGACTGCAGAAACACGTCGCACTCGCGTGCCAACCCTCGCAACGTTTCCACATCCTCGTCCTTATTCAGTTCCAGTTGAGCGGCTCTCTTCCCACGAGAGGTATCGATATCCACAACTGGAAGTGCCGGAAGATTGGGAGACGTGATCCAGAGAACGTCGGCTCCGAATCCTGCCATTGCTCTTCCTGCAGTAGGACCAGCGAGAACCCTCGTCAGTTCCAGGACCTTGATCCCGTCCAAGGGTCGTTGTACCGTCTCCTTCTCCGTCTCTGGTATCCCGAATCGATTGCGCACGGGCGCATCGCCAATCTTGACGAGTTCAATTGGAGGACGACCTCGGAGGGCTTGTGCTTGAGGATGAAGGTCCCATTGGGCCAACGTGCGCACTGCTGCGACGCACATCCCGGCATCTGTTGCCTCTTGTTCAAATTGAAGCGCTTCTCGAGTGGAAAGAGCCTCAGCGACTGCCTCGCGCGTCCCCGCACATTTCAAGAGATCGAGGATACCTTGTCGGTGGCTGGCAAAAATAAAGTAAAAGTTAGATGGGCCAGTTTAGACGTGACCATAAGAGAATGTGCAGTACATACTGAGGAAAGTTTGTATGAATCCGAACGTAGCCATCTTTGGTAGCATACAGACCCGCGAGGTCGTCCCAGATATCCCTCGAGAGCTCTCCATTGACCACGTTATATGCCTCAGAAGCTAAAAACTCCCAAAAATAATCAGTCACTTTCATTTTTCAGACTTGAACTAGATGCTCACCAAAGCAGAGAACAGCATGCCGCGCATCCACTTTCACCTCTGGCGCATTCTCTAGTAATCTCTCTCCTGAACGATCATCTCCAGCGTCTCCAGCACTTTTACGACGTCCGTAAAGTGCGCTCGCAGCTAAACCGACCAATGCAGTCGACGCTTGTGCCAACTGTCCGACTCTAAAAGACGATTGTACCACCTTGTCAGGATCGCCACTCAAGACCAGCTTCTTCTCCACGAAACCGTCTTTCAACCCCAAGTGCTTCCATAGTTGTTGGATACTCGCGAGTACGGCTGTTCTGCTCATCTGTTCGTTTCCAACTTGCTTTTTCCTCATTACACAGCTCATGACTCGTAATCAACGGCCCGTCGGTCGTCGGTCTCTGACATAGGCGTGCCGACCGCCGTATAGTGCCAGAGCTGCAAATAGCCCAGACTCCTGCCCAGTCGTAATTCGCTGCGCTCATGGATAGCAGAGCCAGGCCAGGGTAAGTGGACGGTGGACTTCCTGACCGTAACGCCTCAGCTATTATCGGGAAGTAAAAAATTTGCAATGATACTGCATGCGCAGTCTGATCAACTTCACCACTCCTTGCGCCGGTGGGATCAAGAATGTCCAAAGTTAGAATACCTTCCACCACCTCCATCTTACATGTCCGTAAACATGACTGTATTCGACCTACTAGTTTCAAAGACGACCCATACCTCAATCTAAAATGAGCATCATTCTTTAGACTTCCTTAATGCGCCCAGTGAGACCCATAAGACCCCACTCGACGCAGGCGACTTCGGCCTTTTGCCTTCATCAGCTTCTGTCATTGTAGTGCACTTTGAGGGAAGGAGAACCTATTAAATCGCTTCCATTATGTATCCGAGTGACCTCAGGAGCTCAGGCCGTCGGAGCCAAGGTCATGATGATGATGTTGTTCGAGTCCTCTAACACTCGGATAGTACACACACACAAAATTAACACAGTCTTGCGGATTTAATTGATTGCACAGTACAAGCACCTCAAACAAAAAGCTTGGAAGCGAGACATGGGGGCTCAAGAAGTGCGGAGTGTCAAAAGACAGCAGTTATAGCTTGATTGGCTCGGGTTGTTCCTTGTTATCTCTCTCGTACTTATACCATGGCAGAAAAGTCTATAACAAGGTCAGAAATTGTGTTGGTCCTACGCCCGTAGGCATACGCACTATTTGATCAAGATTTCGCTCGGGTTCCTGGCCGGGAGTTGTCCTCCAATTGTCACTTCGACCCTTTTCAGTCGCTTGTAATGTTGATGAACACCAACTTGTTCAAGCAGCATCAGGGCATATCGCCCAGGCCTGGTCATAGGCGCAAGGATCGTAAACGCTGTTGCGCTTGAATCCTTCCAAATTTCCCAACCAGGGAGCTCAGACCTGTGGTAGAGTATGTGCGATATGCGTCGTTCAAAATTCACCGCCGAAGTGGAATTCTCATCGACATCGATAGGAGCTTTATTGTTGGTCGGGAAACCTAGAGTCTGAGAAAAACATCCAGGAGACGCCGCAAATAGGCTATTGTAAGCCGATGCTGGCCCTTCCCAATCGAATAGACTTTTATCGTCGCTATTCTGCATAATCTCCACCTGTAGTCGATAGAATGCGCCTTCTTTTTCGCCATAGGCGATCGAGAGGTTGATACAGAATATGCCAATAAGGCAATATGCCATATCCTCTACTCGCTCCGTTATTCTTCTGGATGCCCAGCTCATCCGTTTTCCGATGTCGTATAGTCCCGGTTTGAAGTCGAGTAGATCTTCGATAGGAATTCCTGTAATCTTGTTGATATCTGACCACAGAGGAGGATTATCTCTGCATTCTATGGCTGCCTGCTGCTCCGCACTGTCTAAACCCTTGTCATTATCCCGGCGAGTTATTGCCTTCCACGATGATGAGAAGAATTTGATGGATTTTGGCGCTAAGAGTTCTTGAAGCGTCCATCCCCTAGTGAACCATGGGTCATCCTCCATATCAGAGGAATGGTGCGTCTGGCTAAGATGGACGATGCAAACATTCGAGTCTCTGTACCAAGCATACATCGATCGTATGGACTCGGCAAGTTCAGCACTACTCTCTTTGTTGATACAGATTGTGTCGATCCAGCCATATTTGCATTGCCTCTTAGCAGCCACTTCTCGAAATTGAAGTAGCTTGTTGAGGCTAGGTTCGAATGGGGTGTTCCCCAGGAGTTGCTCCATCATTGACACAACCGCATTGAATGATCGTGGGTTATTCCGAGTCATCTGCTCATGGAGTTTGCCAAAATCACTGAAAGTGAGTTCTGGGGAGGCCCATCTATGGGAGAGGATTGAATATTTTAATTCATCCTTTACTTTCTCCAAACAGAGACAGTTGGACTCGCTGCAAACGAATGAGTCTTCTGCAATCTTCTCGTTGATCTGTTCTTGTAACACCCTCCGGTCTATTAGTACCATGTTCGATAGTTGGAGGAGACGGATGGGAAGATGGTTCTGAATATAGTTTCCGGCCTTGGAGCGCAATGCTTCTGGAAGTCGAAGTCAGCCCAACGTATCACAATATTTGGCACAACAGTGCTGTCTGTATACCGTGATGAGTTCGTTTCGGCTTATTGATGAGATAACGAGGCACGCAGGCATAAAAATGATTAGTAGAGGACTTTTCCACAACTTGATTCAGCCACGTACATCCTGGTGACCGAGTGAGCATCGGAGCAGATCACTAAACCATTCATCCACAGCTAGAAACAAGCACGTACAAACTGGTGATTGAATAAGCATCAGAAACGATCAATAGAGCATTCCTTCA
>WSTP01000027.1:4782-57514 GCA_019627735.1 Serendipita sp. 400
CCTTGAAGATATCAAGTTCCTTGCGACCTCTCTCCACTTTCGCCATTTCCTACCTCTTGCGTACCACCAAACCTCGATATACATTGTTTCCAGCTGGGGACACAACAGAAGAGCCCTCTCTCGACGCTGTTTGGCGAATACTCTAGGCAGGTCGAAATGATTGCCAATTATAAGAGAGAGATGTCTTAGTTGGGGCCATGCTTCTAGTATGGCGATGAGGGTTCCCTCAGTGATACCGTCCACTTCAATCGTGAGAGACATGGGATTGATCACAAGCAGATGTTGTCGCTTGTGAAAGAGCGATATCGTATGTATCCTGTTCTCCTGTCGCGCAACTCCAAGCTGTTCGTCTGAACCAGATTTATGACATCCGGTTAGCTTGACTGTTTCCAGTCTAGGAGCTTTGAAGACTTTGAGATAATAAGGTAGGCAAGGCCGAACGTGTAGGGTGTGTAGATTAGGCAAATCAACAGATATCTCGGACGCATGATCCCAAGAGATCAATGTGTCAATGTGAAGTGTTCGAACATTATGAACATTCAAGGAGTTGAAGACCTTGACTTCACATCTCTGTATCTTTAAAGTATTTAGCAAGGTGATATCGATAGGCTTGGGGTAATAAGCGGCACCATACTCGCCGCTGATCTCCATTTCATGAAGGGAAGGCACCGCATCAAGCCGCACTCCTTCAAGGAAGGAATGGCCGACACTTAATGTCGCAACTGTCGGTGGTATTGTGATATGACATGGTGGGTACGCAGTAAAAGGGAACTGAATTCGGAGATATCTTAGTGGAGGGTTGGAACGTTGGATAAATCGGAGAACATTTGGTACGTCGAGTCCTATAAGAGTTTTGTACCAACCGATGGAAAGAATACGAAGAGACGTAAACGGTCCATCAAAGATTTCGGGGACAAGGCCCATATCGCCTCTAAAGAAGTCGCCATGGTTGATGGAGAGGGAGTACCAACGATGAACAGGTGCCTGTATTGTGAGCAAGTTTCTGAAAAGGGCCTTATATTGAGCTCTAATTGGCCATAAACCCATCGGCAACGGATTCGACAAAATGACGTCCAGCGTATGGCCCTTTGCAAGGCTCAAACGACTCGCTAGACGGTCCCTAAGAGATCCGATCGAACCATATGCGTTTAGGTCAATCGCTATCGTTCTCCAGAGAATGCCGTGATTAAGAAGGATCTGCTTCCAGCGCCTGCAGACCAACGCAAGGTTCCGAGAAGGTATTTGCTGGTCCACGCAATACCATTCGAATACCTCCTCCCATATTTCGTGAGGGATGAAACTAGGATCAAAGGGCATGAACGATCTCGGAGTGGCTGTGGTCGGGGTCAATCACTGAGACCGCTACCACAGCGGGCACTGGCGCCTGCGGTGTGATAATTATCAGCTAAATATCGAAGAATCACAGTGTCTTATGACCTTTGAGGATTGGTTCACTTGGTAAAACCATCCGAAACAGTCTGCTGACATTGTCGAACCTAGAGTCCTGGCAGTTACTTTGTTTCCTTTACGTCCTTTACGTTCTAATCATGAGAGCTTAAGTTCTCCAGTACTTTAGTCCCAACAAGCGCTCTACCTCTTCGTATTCCGCTACAACACAGAATTTCAACCCGCTGTGGCAAACCTTAGGAAAGTAATTATCAGAATTTCGGCATTTCCCACTTGTATCCAGCTTGCATCGGAAACCAGGGGAATTATGGGACCAATCGGACAGGGTCGAGGACGTGATTCTGCCTCCAACTCCCATCGCCTGCAGAAGGCAGCTGTCAGATTCGGGTCTTGAGCATGCGCTGCACAGGCTCGAATATCCGCCCTTTTCTGACAACAATGCCATGGCTACTATTTGATGCTGTTGTGGTCGTCAACAGACGACACCCAATTTTTCTCTCTCTCTCCCTTACATTCTCTACGTCGCTCCTTATCCATAAAAACAACTTCACTGTCACCCTAGATCTTCAGTATGAAGAATTTTATCCCCTTCTTCCTTGGCGCCTTGGTATCCATCGTTTATGCCCAAGGTCAATTGGAAGTCGAAGCCCCGTAAGCACTTTAAGTTTTTCTTTTGCTAATCTGACCACGGAATATGGTATTGCTTGTGCTTTTTCTGCTCAGTTTTGTTCCATTGTCATGTTTGAGGAGCTTTATTAGCTTCTCCGGCGGTCAATCGCCATATACCCTCAGCGTTTTAGCAGGTGAGCTGGAAATACTCCTGCTACGTATATGTCTGATCATCTGGTAGAGGATACCCGCAACGTATTGGATAGCTTCACAGTTACAAACTCCCCTTACTTATGGTCGATACCAAATGCAGCTGGTAAGTGATGCCACCAGCGCATCCACATTTCTGTATTCTCATCTCCCCAGGCCGACAACTCCGGTTCAGCATCAAGGATGCGACTGGAGCCACCGCTGAATCTGGTCGGTCACTATTCCCTCTTCCAACACTCCTTGGTCGTACTCACAACCATAAAGATGCCTTCATCGTTCAAAACGATCCAAATTTTACATGCTCGACCAGATTTCCAGGTAATTCTTGACTGTGTAACCTGGGTTCGAGTCACTGAAGTACCTTTGAAATAGGAGAAGCCTCTTCCTCTTTATCTTCTAACGTTGCTTCAAATACCGCTTCAAGTGATGTTTCAAATACGGCTCCAGGTACCGCATCAAGTACTACTTCCAACAATGCTGCTCCTAACACTGCTGCTCCCCTGTCCGTTTCCCAACCAGGAGGAGCTCAGTCGACGACAACGCGTGTAGGAGGTTTGTCAATGTGCATTATAGCTGAATTCATGCTGATGTCCTTCGCTTTCAACGCATTTTTAGCACAATCTTCGACTTCTTCATCACAGAGCCACAATAGCTCCGCTGTCCCATTGGCCATCTTCATTGTCATCCCCATCGTGTTCTTCCTGATCGTGATAGGCGTCATCATTACTGCCATTATCATGTTACGAAAATGTCGGGGTAATCGATTTGGCATCTCTTTCTCTGCAGGGGTTGGCGGCCATAGATCTCAACCTACGAATGCAAAGTTGAACGAAATTGACCCGTATCCACAACCGATTCAAAAAGACTCCTATGGAAACGGTGGATTCGTTGGTGGATTTAGTCATACCGTGGACAATAGCCCCGACCCTAGTGTTTACTTTCCTCCTAGCACGTATCCTCCATCTACATACAATAACCCCCTTCCCTATAATCCAGTCGCAACCTCGAGAGATGATCATGGAAGTCTACTTGTGCCGACCTATCCCGCTTCATCTGTACACAACACTCCTCTGTCCTACAGCCCAGCCACAGTCTCGGGAGACGACCATGGAGATCCATCCGTGCCTAATTATCCTATCCCTTCTACACAAGACAACCCCCCGATGTTCGCAGCTCCGGTAGATGAACATCAAACTGCGGTTGTGCCAACCAATGCCATTCCATCTACAGACATCAAGGCGTCGTACCGCAACCCAGTCGCAAACTACAGTGAGGATGGAAGTCTACGCGCGCCGACCTATCCTGCTTCGTCCTCCTATCATCAGCCACCTCCGTCGTATCGAGGACCTGAGTCTACCTATTGAGTCCGATCGGACCTCTTTGCCCAGAAAATCACAGTATATGGGATAGCGGGTGATCTTTGGACACTGTTGAAGACGCAAAACACGGTTTTACCTCCCGGTATATAATCCAAGACCAGAAAAATCATGGGGCAACTGCTGGCGCAATTAAACTATGAACCACTTGACGAATGAAAAGGTGCTTTACAGGGCGAAGGACATTCATAAAAATATGCTGGTCCATACTAATTGGGTTATATATCGATGGTCTCAATAAATCGTATTCTTTCACTCGCACAGGTCTTCTTTCTCAATCCCGATGGTTCCACAGAACACCATATGTCCAATATATGTGTGTTAGTATAAAAAGACAAGCCATCTATCCAGAGTCGGGATGGCTTAGTGGATGGCCGGTTTATTGGTACGTTGTAATGGCGCCCGGGTAGGCGCCAAAGACCTACCGGCCGCTCATTACTTCGTCTACAAAAGATATCAGCCTCTTCCCTAAAGGCTGAACAGGTTATTTGACGGGCTCGTCTTGGTGGTTCTCTCGGCTTCGGTATTCATTGGTATATTGTCGGAGGATGAATCGGCGTCCAGCCTGAACCAAAATAACGCTGCATCGGAGAAGGAAGATGGTCTTTGAATGTTCACATTTGAACATACTTATCCATCGGGGAAGCCCGTCAGTGGACGTACCGCCTGGGCTGTACGGACTGAATGCCTCGGAATTCCATGACTGGCCCGCTTCCATCAAGGGGAGCCTATTGGATTCATGAAGCGAGATAGTGGAAGATGGTAAATGTGATGGGCCCCTTTCATGTCACCCCGTCTTCCTCTCAGGACTTATACATAGTGAACGTTCACAGGTGTTCTCCTCCCCAGAGTTACCCTCTCACATCGATAGGACCTCCTCTCCAAGATGAGCAGGTATTGGCCTCATGTCAGCTTCATCGTCGCCCTCTGCCTCAAGGAGGCCCTTGGTCTCGCCATCGCGACTAAGGAACCAGCTATCGCGAGTAAGTTCTACAACTTCAGCCATAGGCATAGTCACTTACTGGTGGTATCAAAGGGGCCATCGATGGCGAACCGACACCTCTCGCGAAACGAGCCCCCTCCTACACGTATTACACGTACTCGTACTATACCTACACGAGTTCCTCCTCGACAATAACATACAGGAGCGATCCAACAGGAAAAATCATTGCAGGTGTCGTGACGACGTTGATAATCGTCGTGCTCTCTGGCATCGTCGTCTTTATAAAGAAACGAAAACAAAAAGCCAAGATCGCCAAAATCAATGCAGGAGCTGCTGCTAAGCAAGGTATTGTCCCGTCGGGTAATGGCTTCCACGCAGCTACACCTATCACGGTCCCTGCGACTGCCTACCAATATCAATATCCCGCTCCGGCACCCGCTCCAGGCGTCGTTATGCCAGTTCCAATTACATCTCCAGCTCCATCTGCGGTTCCAGTAGATGCAGTGGGCCAATTCTCCAACAACTATCGGTACTTGATTACCCCCGTTCTTGAGGGCAAACTCCGTACATCGGGTTGGTTGCCCACTACCGACCCCGACAACATCTCTGCAGAAGATTGGCAGACGAGATACGGAGTGGATGCAGCAGAGCTCGCCAAACTTAAAGAGGCTTATGCTTGGTATGTGTGCTGAATACCGGATAACATTTCTCTCGCTAATTGAAATTCGCTTCAGGCAAAGAGCTATGAATACATGATATGTCCCGAAACTTTTGTGCTTGGTACTATGGGTATGCAACTATTTTGTATATTTAGACTCCCTTGTCGCTAATCGTCGATCTTCTCGATTGATTGGGACTGGGATGTCCTTCATGTAATTTATCAACAAAGCCAGCGGTCCCCTCGCTGTCTTCAATTCTTCTAATTGACCACAGTTCTTAGTTAATTGGTCTACTGAATATGTAGTATTTGATCCATGGCTGGGTCTCTCTTAGCCTTAAAATATATGGCTTGAGCTGAATTGGAATGATCTGATTTGCAATAGGTTGTGGACTAAGTATTAATGGACAATCGCTTGGTCATGTTATTAGAGAAATTGACGAGAGAATCCTTTTGCTCCACTAGGACTACATTTGCATCTCTGAAACGGGTTGTTTTCGCCCAAGGGAGCTCAATCTAATCTCCGATGAGACAACTTCCTGACAATTGTTGGATCCAATCGCCTCGGTTCAGCAGGCGTTTGGTGTCGACAACCTTCTTTGATTCAGGTAAGAGCTCTCAAGACGAATCTGGCCACAAACCGCAACAACGACAATCGATAAAGCAGCTATTTGCTTCGGAGAACCTCTAGCTCAGTCTCCACGAGTCTGCGCAACATTATTGTTGATTCCTTGGCCAATACGCCGCTAACGCTCTGCAAATCCGTGGGAACGTCTCTAAATCAGTCCATTCGTAACCATTATCAACGTGCCAGGACCGAATCGCGCGGAGGCTAGCCTTAGCATATCCTGGGCCCGTCCTACCCAGACCGTCACAGAGGAACAAAGACAGTGTCTTCCGAGAGCAAGGGAGTGCACTATCTTCCTGGATGCCGATAGACGCCGCAAATCTGAGATACCGCTTTATGGCATTGTTGTAATTTCGCTTTGTACTTGGAGCAAGCCCGTGCTCGAGGCAAATGGTGAGCTTGCGTGTAGCCTCTTCTAGGTTAGCCCTAACGATGCAAGATTGACTTTCTTTGATAGGAGAGTCTCTTCTGCTGACTCTGAGGATGCGCTTAGGCTTTTTGCCCGACCTTCTTTTGCTCGCTTGGCATGTTGACAGCTTTGGTGCCACAATTTCTGATCCATGCGATTCGAGGTGTTTGGAAGCGCGTAATAAGAGGAAATTCGAATCTGTTGTTCGATGTGTAACTGGTTCAAATGGTCTTCGGCGAAACATGGTTGGGTCGAGGCTGTAAGGCGCCATCTCGATAGCAGCTCTGCGCACACTATTCACGATTCATAATATGAGCCAGAGTCTTCGAAAATCTACCTGGTTCGGTAAGCTCAAAACCTTTAAGCCCGAGACCTCCCGCGGTCGATCTGCCAAATTTGCGTTCACCAGACGAGAGTTACGACGTGCGACACTTAGGTCCGGCGGGTCGATAGATCTCTGCTCTTGTAGCGTAGTCGGATATCAATACAACAAACAAACACTATTGCTAGGCCTCCACAGGTCAAGATCAGGCTGAATCCGGCCGAACATCGCTAATCGTTATGAAGACAATTATCTTGTACCATCTTTATCTTCACAGAAAACCAACGAACGTCACAAATGCGTGGATTATCAGGTGGAGTGCTATATTCGATGCTTCGTGGACATACAGGCAATCAGATGAAGACATACTCAACTAAATGTGGGCTAGTTTACTTCTTTTTGGCGTCTCGTAGTTCAAATGCAATAACTTCGCCATCCATTATATTGTAAGAGGCAAGTGTCTTGGTGTTGCTGAGAGTGGCGTTGCCCATCTGCAGCTTGATGCGACTAGATGGAACTTTGGAATCAATTTGAGTAACCAATCGTTCTCTGAGTGTAGATACGAGGTTGGACATTTGAACGTCCTCGATGGCCACACGAGATCCATCAAGCTTCCATTCTGGTTTATCCGTATGGATAGGTAGTTGAACATAGATCGTGACTGGATCCTAAAACAAAGGATGTCAGCATATTCACATGCGATAGCAGACAGACCAAGTACATACCGGATAATAGGATGACCACGTATCTTCCGGATAAAGCTGTCCATCTGGAAGTCTCCCTACCCTTGGTCTTTTTACCGCCGACCCACCATCTGGTTCTCCTTCCAACATTTCCTCCGCAGATCTCACAGTTCCGGCGACACCCGCTGGCTTAGCCAAGGCTGTTGCACGAGATGGATGCATCCCAGGCGGCGGCGGAGTGTAGCCGAAAGGTTGTGCTGATCCAAGACCTTGATAATGCAGAGGCGGCAAGACGACTGGTGGGAGCTGACCAGGAGCTAGAGTATACATGGGGGTTGGAGGCTGAGGAAGTGGTACTCCAGCTGTAGAGAAAGCAGGATTGGAGGTCATATCGGCTGGATTTGATGGTAATTTGGTAGGCGGCACTGGAAGAGTAAGCGGCACGGGTGTAACAGCCGGTCCAATACCTGGGCCCATAGCAGAAGGATCGACGCTATAGGCTCATTAGTTTTAGACCGCGACAAATCAAATTTGAATAATACACACGGTGCAAGGCCTTTGGCGCGAAGAATTGCGGCAATCTGCTCGTCAAAGTTGACGTTGGTTTGATACTTGTCCATTGTCCCAGTTTTTGATGCGGTATGCCCATCCCACACGAGCTTTTCGCGCTCCTTCCTCTTTGCCAGCTCTTCTTCCTCTTCTTTTCGTCGTACATCCTCGGTGTCGTCTGCACCGAAGAGATCCACACGTTTTCTGGCGAATTTCTTGAGCGATGCGGCAACATCCGCTCCTTTTTGCAATTCGGTGAGCTGTGATCTCCGATTTTCGACGAGCTCCTTCTGCGATTTCCATTTTGGATCAAGAAGCTCAATACGCATATGTTCATCCAGTTCGTCTGTTGGTATTTGCTGCCCACAAATCTGGCACACTGTCATCTGCACCTTTGCAGTCTTGTCGACCAAAGCTGAGAAATTGGTGGTTAGAAATTGGCGGTTAGAAATATAACGTAGGTTATCACACAACGGCCATACTCACTTTTAGGAACGTAGTCGTGTCGAATCTTCATCGGGCCAGCACCTTCCAAGACTCTCGCTTGCACCTCGCGAGCCCGCATTTCCTCTCTGGCGTGTTCCTCCATCTCGCTTTGCTTTCTTCTTTGGGCTTCCAGTGCTTCGGCAGTAAGTACCTGTTGAGGTACCTTGGCTGCTTCCTTCGCCCGCTCAACCTCTTCAGTAGCATCGACCATGACCATAGCCAAATGTCTTTTCTCTTCTAGGGACCGTGCCTCCATCTGTTGCAGCGTCATCGGAACAGGTAGTTCACTCGTCGCATCGGCGCCAGTGAATTCGATTGTTTGGACAATCGCAAAGTCGTGCCAATCGACCTCAGCGAAAGCAGCTAGAAGATATAAGCTTATAATACTGCTAAAAGCAGTAGAACGCACTTCTTTCGGCCTCCTCGTCATCTTCTCTTTGCTTGGCCTTTTCTCTTTGTATACGTTCCCACTTCGCATGACGCCTGATTTCTGTTAATCGCTCCCATTTACCCTCTGGTTCGGTCGTTGATTTGACTCTTGCGAGTTGCTCTTTCGGTGGGAGTAGTATGTTTCGATACTGTTCTACCATCGCATTGAAGATTGGATAGAGCATTGAGTTGGGTCTTAAAAAGTCGAACTGATAGTTTCGCCCTTCTTTGACAGACAGTGATGCGAGAAACTGAGTGCCTCGTTGGGCAGTAAACAGCGCTGTGAGCTTCATGACATCTATGTCTATGGCGGATATCGGTGGTATACTGAGAGCAAATTGCATAGGTGCTGGTGGGTCCCCCTCGTCCACTGGTGCAACCTGGATGTCCTCGTCCATAGGAGTATCTTTCAAATCTTGAGGGATCCCTTCTTCAACTTCGCCGGCGATAATCTTATCGATTCTGAGCCTGTAATAGGCGTGGTATGGGTCGCTTGGGGTCAGAAACGAGAACTTAGGATCCTCACGTCGGCTTTCTCGTAGACGGTCTTCAAACTGCTCGCGAGTCGTTGAGCGAGCAACATGTACAGCAGTTTTCTCGATTATAGCTGAAAAGATACGACAGGTTAGCCCTCTACAAGTGACATAATTCGCAGAGATGGAAGGATGACCTACTCTTAATGTCTGGAGGTGGCAGGATAATATCCGAGGCTGCAAATTTGAGCAAAGGTGCACCGTTCGGTGTCGCTTCATCCACTGGTTTCATTGGGAGCGCTGCAGGTAAGGGAAGGACTTCAGCCATGATTATGGTCGGCAGCAGGAAGTTGGACCCACCAATGTTCGGACCTTTTTCGCCTTCTCCCCTTCGACAATCCGGTTTACTATGGTAAACGCTCTTTTACTCTGGTCCACCTTAGTGTAGAATTGACCTGGCCATCTATAGGAAAATACCATGGAGATTGTCAAAAACGCGGAAAGCAAATCAACGCAAGCGTTTAAAGCTTGTAGACAATGTGATTGAAACGGTCAGAGCTAGCGGAGTCCAATGTAATGCACTTGTACGTCTACTGGGATTCTTGAACAGGGCAGTCGGTCTGACTGTTTTTTCAGACGAAGGCCCTGGAGCTCCCGAAGGAGCACGAAATGCCCGCTAAAGACAAATATACAATATTCTCCAGGAATTCTAGAGGCTATAGGAAGGGTATTCACAAGGTGCCAAAGTGGACGAGAGTGCGTATCGACTTCATAACAATGGCGAGTTGCTTATCTATTTCAGATAACACACAGGGTCAATCCTCCTGGTTTCTAGTTTGCATAATATATCCTATTATATTGCCTACGAAGTATACAACCCTGTTTGATCACGCAAAGAGACCGAAATCGACAATCTTCAGCGAGTTAGCCATGGCAGAAAACGCCTGCTTTGTTACATCAAGGTTGATATTAGTCGTGGTTGCCGTTGCTGGGACATTCAAAACGAAGACGATGTCATGAGGTTTTCCCGTCAGCCGGAACAGGGCAAGAAGGACGAATACATCATCCAGGTCGGTTCTATTAAACTTTGCGACCTTCTGGGTTCCAGTTAGAAGGATCGGAGCTGGAGTATCAGCAGATGAGCCCTGCTGCTCGGGTACATAGACAGTTTGGACTTCATAGCTTTCGGCAGAACTATCCTGTGCGATGGAATCGAAATGGAATCTCTTTGGTCTTAGTCCTGGGTCTGCAGAGACATGGGAAACAAACTCACTTTGCCGCTTCTTCTGGATCCGTAGGCTCGACGCGGTCCAAAACCTCGAATATGTAGTTTATGTCAGAATTTGGATCTAAGAAGACCTCTTGAGCATCCGGAATCTGACGAAGATCGCTGAATATTGATGAGTGGCGAGACCTGGATATCAACAAAAGACTGCGAACGATGCATCGATGAGATTGGCTGGTAGATTGATAATAATTGCCCCTCCATAGAGCTTTCTTTCTTCAAGACTGTCTCCCATTGCAGACGAGGCCAGCGCCAAATGAGATCCGAACATTTCAAGCGCCGCTCACCACTTGTTGAACCCGACCGCGTCCTAAAGTTGTCGATCGCGATGGAAAACAGGCGATATCCTGGCCCCTCCGGGATACCAGTTCCTAATTTCGCGCTCGAAACACCTCAGCCACAGTCACGTCTCGGTCGTATGCGCCAGTCGCTCGGTGCTTCAGCCTTTCCCGATAAATCTTTCAACTTGAACACGCCACAGGCCCCGTTGCTTCAATCTGCACTAAGGTCTAACCAGTCGATACGGAGGCAGTCGACGCGACCGGCTGCTTCGCAGAACTCACAATTACCCATCGCCCAAACACCTGGCTTAGCATCTCGAACCATGTATTTCTTCTTCTTTCCCCCTAATTTTTGTAAAAAAATCACCTAACTTTCTCGCCAGAAATCGTGGCCCAGGGTTTCCAATCGCTAATGTAGTTCCTCGGAGTGGACTCCCCCGGATGCAATATCTTCCGGATGACAGATCATTGAGAGAAAAGGCTTCACAGAGTCTAATGCTTAAATCTGTCAACGAATTTATGCGCGAACAAGGCAAGGATATGGTCCTACGCTTTCATCCCACTCCATCCGCCAAGGAGTTTCAGGACGCTTTTTTGTTCATCTATAATGTCGTTTTCGAAGAGGACCATGTTCTAGGAGCGAAACGTATGGACGAAGAAGTTATCGAATTGCTAAGGGTCGTGAGATATCCATGGGTGGATACCCTGACCAAACTGAGCTTTACGGTGATTACTCCGCATGTGTGGCCCCAGTTGATTGGAACTCTACACTGGATGGTTGGTATCTACAAGGTACATTCCATCCTCGATGATTCTCTAGTCTTTCTATTGACAATCTATCCAGTTCGACGATCCATTTATGAAGGAAGCCAAAGACCAGAACCTAATAGACGATCCCAACCTCGAAGAATTCTCCGGAAATCCAACAGAAGATCAGCCACTACTATCGAGACTCTTTCTTTCGTATCTCCAAGACGTCTGGTTGGACTATCTTTGCGGCAAAGAAAATTTTGACGTCCAGAAAAGCGAGTTCATGGATGTACTAAGTATGTTCATAATCTGGTAAATAGATTTTTCGCGCTTACTGTTTTTAGATTTCCGCATGGAGAACCTAGCCAAAGCGGCAGAACAGCAGGACAAAGAAGTGATCCAACTCCAGGAAGAATTGAAACTACTACGAGGATCGGAGGTAGGTGGTCTGGTATTGTTTCGATGATGATTATATCTGACAACCCTCAGAACGAGGCCGAGAAATTAAAGGCGGAACTGGCGGAGATTAACCTGAAGATCGATCATGCTCAAGAAGTGATTCGATCGGCTCAGACGAAGATTCAATCACAGTTACATGGTAATCAACTTATGGACGACGATATTAGAGGGATAAGTTCGTATTGATATGAAAATCAGGACGATTATATGCTAACTATTCTGGCTGCAGCGGAGAAACTAGCAGACATGACCCAGCGAAACGCGAGTCTGGTAGAGAATATCCGCGTACAAAACATCTCTGAGGCAGATGTCAAGAAAATGCATAGAGACCGTCAAGAACTGAACAAGCAAATCGACGACCTGAAGAAGAAGGATAATGATTTGAGCAACACAGGCAACCACCTTGCTATCACCGTCTTCAATATGCTGGAAAAGGTCGAAACCTTGGTAGAATCTATTAACGGAACAATGTACGAAATAGGCCTACTTCCAAAACCACCACCTCCTTTTATTGCGGAAGAGCTACAAATCAACTTCAACCGAGCAACCGACAATCTCGACGAATTAATTGCTGACGTCGACACTTCACATAACGGTACGCTGGTGCGAAAGCTGCTCACCTACGCTGCGAATATGCGTAAAGAGAAGGTCGAGCTCGCTTCTCA
Source organism: Serendipita sp. 400 (assembly GCA_019627735.1). Taxonomy (NCBI): domain Eukaryota; kingdom Fungi; phylum Basidiomycota; class Agaricomycetes; order Sebacinales; family Serendipitaceae; genus Serendipita; species Serendipita sp. 400. Next base: position 17,405 of record WSTP01000027.1, read on the forward strand.
AGCTGTCATGCTAGAGAACGACCACGAATTGGTGCAGAGTGATGTAGATCAACTCATGGAGGAAATGGAACTGGCGATCAAGGAAACAAACAATAGGCTAGAGGCGCTAAACAACCTCAGGACGGTGGGTATTCTCATTTATGTGTGGTGTTCTAGGTTTGAGAGCGCTCTGTAGGTCTGGGAGGAAGAGGCCCGTCGAAGTCGAGCCTATCTTGAAACTATGGTCAAAGACATCGCCAAAATCAAAGCTTCAAATCAAGAGCGCGGGCTAGAACTTAGTCTACGACTCCAGACTCTTGAACTCTCGTGAGTCAACTCAGAATATGAATCGAATTGGGAAGGCTCACAGAACCTGCTAGGAAAATGGAGACAGTTGCCAAGATCCAGAGACTCAAGTCTCGTCTAAGCAAAGACCTAGTGGCAAAACTAGAAGAGGCTGAAGAGCTTCAGAGATGGATACAAACACATCTCGAAACTCTGACGAAGAAGGCCAAGGAAGATGATCTTGAAGTCCTCGAAAGAGCCCCTGACAACTTGGACAACCTTCTCAAAAAGCTATCGCTTGATTAAAACCATCTTTGATAAATGGTTCTACTTCGGTTTTGGTTCATTTATACCCTAACTACTCGGTACCCCTATTGTTGTTGTTGTATTCTTACCGTACATTGACACCTTGTTGTGGATTGGATGTGGGTCGTTCTTGAACCTGAACCATCATGCAGGCATCCTCATCGGGCATTCCACCCACTTCTGCGGGATCCAAGAGTGCAGATACATCAGAGATAATTGCCATTATTCACAAGAAAGCGAGCAGTGGAAGGCGCCGAATGGACCCGACGAGTGAATGGGACTGCAACGATTGTGAAGATGAATTCTATCCTCAACACGTCAAAGAGCGCAATAGATGGTCTGGAGCAGCCTACAGGGGTGATTGGGATGAGATATTCTCGGTATTTCTATCTCGCCCGTGGTCGATAACGGCGCCGAGAAGTCGTCTCACTAATTGGAACCCACAGATCGTTGCAGAAGAGTCGACAATGATGGGAAGATTTGCAAATTCCAGGCGATTATATACAAAGAAAGAGCTACAAATGAAAAATCATCGACGTTCTGGGTAAATAGTCGCCTAGATGATCTGTGATTTGATCAGCACCCTACTGACGTCTTACTCCTCTAAGCTACACCGTCCTGCATCAGGTAGGGTGTAACTGTGCTTTAATATACTCAAGGCTGACTTATATTGAGGCCGCATACTGCAATGCTTCAGAGGAGATTATTGGGGGGCTTGTGGCACTAGGATGCTACCGTTTGTCCACTATGAATTCCATATGAATTCCTTCGAACTAACAATTACACCAGGTCGGCTAGCCAGTAAAGACGGACGTCCTGTCGATATCGCCAGGGCGCGTGGTTTCACAAACCTGATCCCACTCCTCGAACCCCCTCCTGACCGTTTGCCGAACATCTCAGATGAACAGATGGAAAAAATTCAAACGCACTTGAACGAGGTTGTGAAAGAAGAAAGTCGCAACCTGTTCAAACTGGAGACAATGACAATGATTGACTTGAAGATCTTCAGAGAGGTTGAGAAGATCTGGATGCCGGTTCCTGGAATGTACGGGGTAAGTATTTCCTCAGTGGTGCTTGGAGGGACGACTGGTCGATGATCATCTTTGTCAGGGGTTCGATTTGAGTTTTGACGGTGATCACCTTGTCTCTCAAAGCCATTGCCGTGTGGTGGGTGGGAGTGGTATGACATATCACATAACCGCTGAAGAGGCCAAATTGGTCGATTCTGGATGGGGTTGACGGTTTTATGACGAAGATCGAGGTCCGGATGCAAACAAGAATCAATAGCAAGCTGGAAACCATATGTGTAGCAACAAGTAACGCCACGCTCTGGTTGGCGTCATAGTAGTATATCAAGGAATAAGTTATGCGAGCATCAGCATATTGCTCATATCTTCTCAAATGCAAAGGCGAGGTAAACATCTAGAGAGAAAAAAGGCGGTAATCAGATTTGTGCGATGAGGTTTGTGACAGAAAAACGTACTTGCTGCATCCCACTGTGCAGGATCCATCGCACTATTGTTGTTGTCGTCCATTACCTCCATCCGCTTCAAAAGACGACTATATTCGGGATCTTCCCTCTCCTCCTCAAAGACCTGGTGAAACTCTCTCTTATAAAGTAGCTTGAGACCGAATTCCTTTGCCAGCCTATCGTGAACAGACGGATTAGGCACGACCCACGGGAACAGGATAAACCTACTTGACAAAGTCTTTCCAGTAAACAACGTACTCTGGAACATCACCAACTGCGTCCGCCAGGAAAAAGATGTAGCGATGTCCATATAGAGGACCTTCGTAGCTATCGAACCGTACGTTGTACACTTCGTTACCAAACGACAGCGCGTCGGGGTCTTGCTCTCTTGCTTCGTCCAATGATGTACTAGTACGTGGCTCACATTAGCTAGAAGAGGAGAGGAGAGGACTAAGTACGTACTGGAGGATGTCGGAGTTTGGTATTGTCCCAACAAAGCGTCCACCCGGCCGTAGATATCTTGTGACATTGTCCAGCATGATGCGTACTTTTTCCTCTGTCTCAAAGGCATAATGCATACAAAATTGCATTGTTACGACATCGAATGGCTCAGACAGAATTCTCGGGCGAAGGTCTTCGGCTTCAGAGAGGTAATGCTTTGGGAAAAAAGATGAGAAAAATGATGATAGGAAAAGTAACTTCAACGTACCGTGTAGCAGTCGAGTTGAGTAAAGGTCGCCTCGAATTTGTCCCCATTCCACTTTAGCCACCTGTCCCGGGCTTGATTGACAGACATAATGGCGAGATCTAGTCCAACATATTCCTTGATTCCAGCGTTTTTCCACTTTTGTAGGTCGCCTCCTTTCCCACAACCAATGTCAAGGACACGTCCAGAAAGTGTGGCGTTGCGAGGGGTCTTGCGTCGAAAAGAAGACTGAGAGAGTGGCTCATGGGCCATTTTTTGAATGAGGACAGATTTGATCCAGTTGTTGAATGCCTTTAGACCGAAAATGGGTGATTTTCGACGTCCAGACACTCCAATTTCTGGACGTTGGTTATCTTTTTTTAAAAAAGCCTCGAGTCAGATGAATGATTAAAGGCGGCAGTAGAATCAAATTACAATGATAAGCGACTGCCTTCTCGTCTTGTCCTCTTGATCGTTTGAGAGGAGAGTCGCGGTCTTCGTCTCCTGTTTCTTCTCTTTTCCGCTTTCTCTGATTATCCGTCTCCCACTGTCTGCTGGATTGGGCCTGGGACGGTGAATAGCCTCCATTGGAACCATTCTGCTGTCGGTAGGGAAAGTGTTCATCTTTGCTGTCTCCTCCAACACGTTGATCTGGATGTTTTACCAACGCCATTCGAAGGGAATTAACTGGGCTCGAGAAGATTCTCCGCTCCGAGACTGAGAGTGGCACTAGAACGCTCCCTGCTGTACTTATACGCTGGGGATTGTAGGGGCTGGAAGGTTTAGGTGGAGGCATAAGGACGGCCTTTGGTTTCTGATCTGGATTTTGTTCCAGCGACAAAGGTTTTCTGGTGGGGGAGACTGGGTTCATGAGCTGGTTCAGAGAGGAGCTCGGACTGGATAGACTGGCTGGGAGACCTGGCCTAGTCATGACAGGGCTCGGAGATGACCTATACGTCGTAGAGTCATTTAGAAGCATTGCAAGGCTTGTTGCTCGCGGAGTCGTTGTGCTCGGCGGACTGCTTGTTAGAGCACTGTTGGGCGGGATAATCAATGTCGGGGCGGTTGGAGTCAAAGGAGTAAGCCCATTCTTGGGATTGACGGAGACCTCTTGCATCGCATGTCGCACAGGATCCCAGGGCATTCTGGACTAGCGCACTGCAACGCGGCTGGGTTCAAGAAATGCAGCTCAGCTTCCTCTCGCTGTCGCCTAGCGAGTCCCAGACACGCCTTTCGGGAATATACTCAACGTTTTTAAGATTTTAAACGCCTCACGGCCGGTGTCTGCCGCATTCTGAACGTGGGTGGCCGCCAAATAAAAACCGTAGCCCTAGTTCGACTTTGGCCTCCACGTTCCCCTCTGCCGTCCCCAACAACTTCTCATGTTCGTCAGATTATGTGGAAATTGGTCATAGCATATCTCTCAGTCGTCTGGTATGCCATCTTCTTCATTGTTGGTCTCTTGGGATGGCGAGAAGCGTAAGTCGGGCGCGGTTTTTTTCTTTACTAACAGTGTGTTTTGCATATTCCCTTATGCTAATGATTTTTCTATACCCTTTACACAGAAGAAAACGGTATTTTCTCAGAAGAAACACTCCAATAAGCCATAATGCTACCCCTATGACCGACATTGAAGGAGTTTCAATCATACGACCTCTAAAAGGCCTCGACCCGAATATGTACGAAAATTTGGAAACCACCTTCACGCAAATATACCCAAAGTTTGAGATCATATTCTCTGTTGCAGAGGAAGATGACCCCTGCCTGGACGTCGTACAAATGCTGATTGACAAATATCCACAAGTCGACGTCAAGCTTAGCATTGGTGAGTTTGCTTTATCTTGTTCTATAGCAATTTATACTTATTAGTTTTGTAGGTGAAGAAATTGTTGGCGTCAATCCCAAGATTAATAATATGATGACCGCCTTTCGAATAGCAAAGTACGATATACTCTGGGTCATCGACTCAAACGTCCAGGTCGTTCCAGAGACTTTGATGCGTTCCGTAAAGTCTCTAACCTCTAAACCTGGCATCGGTGTTGTACACCACGTCCCATACGCACTGGTTTCGGAACGCGACGCCGCCGTAGGGACGCAGCTTGAGCAAGCATTCTTGAACACAAATCACGCAAAGATGTACATTGCCCTCAACGCCTTGGCCATCGACTCGTGCGTGATGGGCAAGTCAAACCTCTATCGACGCTCGCATATTGAGCAGATATCAAGCTCTCGCGTACCCTTGAGTAAGCAAAATCTTCTGCCTCCGCCCAGAGGACCAGTCAGAGGTCTACCAGCAGTGGCAAAATATGCAGCCGAGGACGCGAAGATAGGCCAAGCCATCTGGCACGAACTCGGTCTTTCACATATCCTGGATGTAGACGTCGCAGCAAATGCGCTGGGACCAATGTCATTCAAGGCATATGTCGAAAGACGTGCTCGGTGGATACGAGTCAGAAAAGCAGATGTCCTCGCCGCAACCATCTTAGAACCACTCACGGAGTCGGTGCTCGCCGGCATACTGTTCAGCAATGCTTTGAGCTACCTCAGTGGAGGCCGAATATCTGCCATCGCCGTCTTCGCCATTCATTGGTGTATCGTCTTATCGATCGACCTCGACGTGCGGTATTGTCTAGCATCGACCCCGTTCTCGTCCTGGCACGAATGCTTTACTTTTATCCTTGCATGGGCCGGACGAGAGCTGCTAGCCTTTCCTATCTGGCTATATGCGATCTTCGGAAATGAAATCAACTGGAGGGGTGTCAAGTACAGGATGTTAAGGAACGGTGAAGTGGAAAGGTCGTCGTCCTGGTCAAGAGTGGGAAGCCCGAGGAGCTCTCAAGTAGCAGGTTCAGGGCATTCTTCGAGAACTGCGACAGAAGATCAGGCTCCTCTTTTACGTCCTGGACACTCGCTTTGATATTCCTTTTCGAGATGATGAATAAGCATAATCTATATGGCATACCGCAACATATATCTAGCTAATCGTGATTTCAACTTGTTCCTTTCGCTTAATACGTCGACATGTATCTTATCTCTCATAGATTCATCCTTGCTTACAGCTGTGCAAAAGACTTGACATTTCCTACTGTCAACTTCGTCATATGAGGCTCTGAGGAACTAATAAGATGACCGATTTATCCAGACAACAATTCTATAGCCCAAGTAGTTGTACAAATAACACCCGACACTACTGCCAAAGGAAGAGTATATATCAAGCTCGAATGTATCATGACCTCCATCCTTCCTCTCCATCGACCCTACCTCTCCAGTTACACTCGATAAGCAGCGGGACCACGCCGAGCTCATAAGGGTTTAAGAGAAAGTCCATAAGGACCCACCCACGAAGACGCGGCTCCTTCCTGCTGTCATCATCAACAATTGCCAACTTTTCCAAGTTGGACATGGACTTGACCAGTGTAACCTGACTACACCCTGGTTTGTTTTCCAAAGGTTTGATTGTTTGTTGAAGTCCGTCACTTGCGATATCTTGATCATCGTCACCGCCTAGTTGCTCTAACAGCCATCTTCCAACCCGAGAGTTGACCCCTTCAACACCCAGGTTGAGAGCCGACCATCCAAATCCACATGCAACCGTGGAAGGTAACGCAAATGGCACCCGCGCGGCCGACATAAATGTGATGCTCAAGTCATCCTTCCCGTTGGGTGCCGGGCAGGGAAGCAACATCTCCACAGCTACAGCGAACTTCTCCGGTATATTGAGGAAAGAAGGGATTCCGTACCAGTCCTGCGTCCTCACTCTGGTCTTTTCGAGATCCCACTCGAAGCCTTCTCTTTGATTGTTGGGCCATCGTGTAGGGTGTATTCCAACCCCATTTGTACCGCCTTCCCAACCTTCTCCGGTACCTCCGAAGCGACTGAATAAAATGATTTTGGATCGAACTTCACCAAGTGTCGGTACCCGATTCTCCAGGAACCACATGCTCTTCTTCGAGGGTGGATTTATTATCGCATCTCTTACGAGCGTAGAAAAGAGAGGGGATGATGGCATGAAGGATGCTTCTTCCATAATGGACATGATGACCGTCTCACTTTTGCCATCCTCCGATTCAAGGTACGAACAAACTTCTTCCAGTATCGATGTGAAAGTCGCTCGTTCGGGTTGTAGCCCATGATAAGCCCTCAATTCTCCATCGACTAGAACAATTCGTATGTCGACCATACGAATGCCATGGCGAAGTTGCTATCCAAAATTCAGCCGAAACTCATGGAACATAGTAATAGCATACATCTGAGAGTGTCAAATCTTGACCTGATTGAGGACACGTAAGTAATCTCCGTTCCTGGCATCCCAAAGAGGAACTCACACTGAGAAAAGGGCCAACCATAAAGCGCCATGGTCTCGTGAGTACCTAATGGAAGAAGAATAAACATCTCAGACAGTCGCCACGAATTCACTTATGAGGTATACTCACCTGGCAAGCAAAGATTCGAAAGCAACACGGAGTCCGGCAAGTCCTTCATCCACGACGGAAGTGGTCTCATAGGAAATATAAATATTCTGATGTGTCTTCGCGAGAGTTTGAGCTGGTATATGCGCCATGAACTGTCCGTTTTGAGGGCAGCCCACTTCCGCTTGCGATTGATTCGCCTCTTCAGTGAAATGACATGACTGGCTTGTGAATCCTGGGAATCTAGTGACATTGAGAGCTTAAAAATGGAGCCCTCTTGTCTGTCGAATTCTCGGACCATAGTAACAACTCCAGTTGCCAGGGGGTAAGTAGCTGTTCCATCTGGTGTATTAAATGAAGCAACAAGCTCTGATTTTGTATAATTTATCAGCGAAAAAGTTGTCTTGGATTTCTGTCGAATGGCCAGCATGGTTCAGGTACAGAACAGGACTTGACCTTCACCACATCGAGTCAACTGTCCATTATTTCTGCGTGAAGCTCTAAAGCCAGAGGGCCTGAAATTAGACAAATGTCGGATGTACCACCTTCGAGCTCATCGATGGAAGCATTAACGCACACGATGGAGCAAATTTCTGTCGCCCCCACGACGTGAGTGGCGCCCGTTGGATTGCAGCCTGATGGGTTCCTTACGTAGATAAAGAGGCGAAAGTGATCAGAATAAACAAGAGCAATCGGCTCAGAAACCCGCTGCTGAGCAGAAAGTCACCCCTTGGGAAGTCGAAGGCCAAGTCACCGAAACTGGAGAGAGACTCGGGATCGATTATGACAAATTGATTTCGCAGTTTGGTACTCGTCCAATTGATGCTGCTCTCCTTGAGCGTTTCCAAGAAGTCACAGGTCACGAGCCACACATCCTCCTTCGTAGAGGGATGTTTTTCTCTCACCGGTGTGCCCAGTCCCACCTTTAGCTTTGAATTGACTGACTCCTAAGCAAGGGAACTCAATCGGATTTTAGATCGCCACGCGGAGAAGAAACCAATCTTCTTGTATACGGGAAGAGGTCCAAGTAGCGATAGCATGCATCTCGGGCACATGGTACCATTTATGTTCACTAAGTGGCTCCAAGATGTTTTCGATTGCCCCCTAGTCATCCAACTAACAGGTGTGGCCATCCATAACAGAAGTTATCGCTAACTAAGCCCCATCCCAGACGACGAGAAATTCCTATTCAAGAATGAGCTTACAGTGGAGAAAGTGCTGGAATTCACCAAGAAGAACGCAAAAGATATTATCGCCATGGGCTTCAACCCAGCTAAGACGTTCATCTTCAGCAACTTTGCATACGTTGGGTGCGGAATAAAAGTTTTTGTTGTTTCCCTGTCTAACTACATTCAGCGGGGCGTTCTATGTCAACGTACAGAAAATAGCCAGACAAATCACTTTCAATCAAGCCCGATCGACGTTCGGCTTTACCGAATCGTAGGTACAATCTCGTATTTCGATAATTACCTGATTTATTGTGCAGAGATAATATTGGAAAAATTCATTTCTGCGCTATCCAAGCGGCTCCAAGTTTCTCCAACTCATTCCCCCATATCTTCGGTACCAAAAAGGATATACCCTGCTTGATCCCTTGCGCAATAGATCAAGTCAGTCTCCCTGCTAGATCTGACATCACCTAACCACGTCGATAGGATCCTTACTTCAGACTTACGAGAGATGCCGCGGTCAAGCTCAAATATCCGAAACCGGCTCTTATTCACTCCAAGTTCTTCCCTGCACTGCAAGGTCCACAGACGAAGATGTCTGCTTCGGATCCAAATTCCGCAATTTACCTCTCTGACACTCCACAGCAAATACGCAACAAAATCAAGAGGCATGCATTCTCAGGAGGACAAGAGACGATTGAAGAACACAGGCGGTTAGGGGGAAACCCTGATGTCGACGTAGCCTACCAGTATTTGGGATTCTTGCTTCAAGACGATGAGCAATATGTAAAACTAGGGGCCGTAAGTACAACGGTGCACCCTCTCACATAAAGCCTTCTGACGGATTAACCAGGATTACCGAGCGGGTACTCTAAGCACGGGAGAGATGAAGGACCTTTGCATAGAAGAGCTAACAAAACTAGTAAAAACTATTCAAAATGTCGGTCCGTTCCTTTTTGTGCTGATACATAGCTCACACATATAATATAGGCTCAAGCTAAAGTCACGGACGAAGTTATTCGACAGTTTATGGATCCGACACGGAAGTATGATTTAGGTTTTACCTAAGTTATGTTGCTATACATGAACAGGGAATATGGCTCCAGTACATAAAATATAAGATATGTCCTACGCGGGACACTGTACATGCCACGCTTGACCAGTAGCGGACACACAAATAGCGGATGATTCAGTGATATCATCATTGATGGGAACCGTTTGTGCTAATGACTTGTGGCAATTGTTGCAGACAGCCTGTGCCGGCTTCCATCCTAATTTCCTTTTTTGTACCCATCCTTCGAATGCCGCATTGACATCTCGATTGACTAATGCTGCAGTGGTGGTCAACAGTTCCCCGTCATATCGATAGGTATCCAACATCCCTGTCAAAATCGTCCGGAATTCAGTGTAAAGTTCCGTCGATGGCTCTTCCGAGTATTTGTTTGCTTCTGTGGTGGAAGTAACAAGGTCCCTGAAGAGCTGGGGGAATGAAATCCCTTGTGTTGATGAATGCAGTAGCAGTGCATCGAAAGACTGGTGGACTAAGGAACGAAGTTCCTCAATGGAGTCTTCCAAACTCTCCGCACCAGATAGGCTAGCCGCATCTACCACACCTTGGACGAGCAAGATCTGCGCTTGAAGTAATCTGAGCCATCTTTCGTCCGCTGAAATTGTGGAAATCTTGGTATCCTTGCAGAGAGCAATGGATCGCTGACTCATTCGTTTGATCCGGTCAACGATCGACGCTATGTTGTGCTCTTGATCAACTCCTACGCGATTTTCCACGATATTCGTTATTCGACTTGCTTCCGTTCGACACGCTTTCTCGATATAGTCGAGGGCATCAGAAATATTTCCCAGGTCACTCAAAAGAAATATGAGAGCGTCATGGGCTAAATTCTGCTTGAATATGGGAAGCAAAATTTTCAGAGACGTCGTTGAGGGCTTCATTACTGATAAAGCCTCTACCAAGCCATCTGGTTCAGTGCGACACATGAGTTCGAAGAAGAGCCGTTGTCCATCTTGATCGATGTGCTGTGAGGCAGGGCGTGGTTCGACTTCGTAGGGACCATGCAATGCTTTTGAAGGTTCCAGTAGCGTACGAAGATATACCAACTGTCTCTCGTCATCACCTTCCAGTAGTTCCAAGGCTCGAGGGTGTTGATCTGGCATACGTTTGTCGATGAAGAGGGCCGTTTTGTTAAGATTGATAGCAAGAAGGCGTGGTAAGGAGTCCATGACCACCAGGATCACATCTCGCGGTATGATGCCCTTTTTAGAGGAGGATACGACGACCTCGTCTAAATGTACGAACAATTCCGCCGAAGGAATGTCCAAGTCCTGTAAGTAAGCCTCAAGAAGAGAGCTCCATTGGCGCTCAGCTCGGAAACGAGAGCGCAGAATACGATAAAATCCCGCGCTTTCAAACAAGCTGACCAGGTCATCGCCCTCTCGTGGCTTGTAGGCAGAAAGGAGATATTCTGCAGCAAGTTGACGGTCTTCCCTGGTCTCTACATCTTTGTCGGAGGCAAGCTCGACGAGAACGCTATGGAGCAAGGAGGGTGGCATTTTGATGTATTGTGGGTACTTGGGAACGTTTCGAGCGACGAAGATACGTATCAAGGTGGCGTCGGAGGGAGGAAAATCGCCGGTATTGAGCATCTCTAAAAGGATTTTCATGATGATGAGTCGGCCAACCCCTTGGTTATCGTCGTTCAAATAAGAATCTTCGAGGGCGATGTCTAGAGTGTGGAGCATTGATTCGGGGTCAAATCGCAGTAAAAGTCGTAGGTAAGGATAGGTTGGCTCCGTCCCTCCTTCCTCGTCGGTTGTCAATACGAGCTTTCCTGTAGGACCGGTAGGCCATATTCGTGAGCGCCCATCTGTTAAAAATCCATATAGATCTGCCTTCGCTGTTGATCCCTCTTCGACTGATAAAGGCACTTGGCTGGGGTATATCAGGCCAGAAAGAGTTGCAGCAATGTAAGGAAAGACTTTATATGCATTGATGGTGTCTTTCTCTATCGCAGATTCAAGGGCAGGTGTAATACCCGTAGCCCCAGCAGTTTGGCGTAGCTTCTGCACCCGCCGAACAAGTGAAATGAGTTCAACGACAGGACCGACATAGTCCTTTAATGCCCTAATATAAACGTAGATCAGGGCGTCCCAGAGCCCACGATCTCGGCAAAGTTGGATGGCCTGATTGACATCCAGGGATAGTGGATCTAAATGCCATATAAGAGCCTCAGCTGTAGATAAATCTCCCTTTTCTTCATACATAGAGATTAAGTGCTGTGTAATCCAGGGCGGAATGAGAGTAAGGACGCCGTCCAATAGGAAGGGTGTCAACGCCGTGAGGAAGATTCTTTCGATTCCAGCTTCTTGATAGTAATCGAAGAGGTCTTCGTACACAAAATCGAGGTTCTCGAGTGCGATGGAAGCATAAATGCATGTCGGGACGAGCCCCTCGAATAGCGAGGTCAGGTCCACACCTCGATTATCGGCAGTGCGGTGGGTGGAGTCGGTCAGACGTTCCGGTGAGAACGCATGTCGAACCGAAGCCTGCATGAGCTCCCGTAGTTGATTTCCTGTGACCTGCTTGCGGGCTTCTGCAATTCGTGGAAGGCCACTTTGATTGCCTGGCGCTGTACCAAGGTGGTAAGCAGTGGCGAGTTCAATTGCGGCTAATGAATCGCCGTGCTCAACCAGGCCTAGTATGTGATCTGTCCATGTGAGGAGTGTTCCTACTAGGATGTCTTTCGCTCCCTGTGACAAGATAAGAAAAATCCTGATGATGCGGTAATAAACTCACCAGTAGGAACAACTTTCCTTTGTAGGCACAAACACTCTGCTCATATGAGCGAACCTTTCGCTCATTTAACCTGAGAGTCACCGAAGCGAGAGTGCTAATTGAGAACGATGCTCTTTCGATTAACTTGCACCCGTCTCTGATATCCCAAACTTCAATGGAGAAATCCATCACTAGGAGCGCTTGCTAAACGACCGGTTAGGGAAGTAACCACGCATGGTATATAGAGGACTGACGAAGGGAGTAAGCCACTGAACTGCTCGAATCTCGTCACCAGCTGTCCAAGATCCGACTTCTTCAAACAAGAGCTTTGCATCTTCATGAGGCATACCCCGCTTCTGAGACTTGACGTGATGTGGGGCCAACTCTTCTCGTATGGTTAGTACCATAGCGGACGACCCCCATGTATGGAGAAGAGTTGGGATGGTATTTCGCATACCACCTTCCGGTGAATCCTCATTTTTTACTGATATAGAAGGATACCATGAAAGACACGCGGAGGTATCAAGGTGTATCTCGTTGACTAGAGCCGCATATCGGTCTTCTGCGCGCCGTTTTCTGAACCAGGTCTTAGGAGATGGCTTTAAAGCAACTATCACGAGTTTAATCGGCGTGATGATGGCTGTGATGTTGTATGCGTCGGTGGGATTAGGTACAGATCCTAAAGGCAGTGAGACCATCGATAGTATGTGAGGAGATTGGCGGATCCAACGTGAATGACGTCGAGGGGACTTGGCGGTCGAGACAGAGCTCCCTTCAGGATCTCCCACGGTCGGAGTCCTTGCTTGTGGCTCCTCTGGATATTTTCCGAGCAGTCGCAGGACGTCGGTCGCCTCCACGAACAGGACTTTCCCAAGACTGTGATAGAACGCCATCCCATATTCGTCAGCCGAAACGATGGCAGTGTGGCGTGGTCCCACAAATCCTATGTGAGTGATCCGAGAACCATGCAGATGCCCCTCTCGTCTTCCAGATACGACTGCAGCGCGAGGGAGAGTCGGTACCGATCTAACTGGCTTTGATGTATCTGACAAGTTGAATAGGTGTATCTGACCGTCCTGATAGCCTGCGGCTACAAATGTCCGGTCTTGAGTCAGGGCTATTGCAGTCACCGCCAGCGCATCCTTCACTGATATAATTTTAGGATGAAAATGGTTAAGGTGATTTAGGGTATGCTAACCTGCACAAACAGTTCGAAGGTTCTGCTTGAAATCGAACACATAGATTTTTCCCAGAGAGGTCCCTATGCAAATCAACCCATTTGCAGCCATTACAGTGGGGGTTTCTGCATTTCCCAGTACCGTTGCTGCTTTCTGAGGTGCAGCAGAGAATGCCCTGACTTGTTCGAGAATTCCCTTCATGGTTGACCAGCGGAATGGGATTCGCTCTTGAATTCCTTTCCCTTCTGGGTGAATATCATATCCTTCATGAATATTAGACGTTGAAGATGTTCGGGATACGGCAGAAAGATGTGAGGGTGTCCCTTCCTCTTGCGGAAGGCCTGTAACAGAGGAAGGGCTTGATACAGATGTTGTACGGGATGCAAATGAGCGTAAACGTGACACATTGGGATGAAGGAAGCTCGGGCGACCAATTGACCTGGTCGGGATCGGTGAAGGAGCCTGATCGACCACGGCCGTCTATTAAGACAATAGATCTCTTGAGCATTTCAAGACAAGAAAGATTATACATGGCATTTTACCTTTTCTACTTCGTCATTTTGCGACGGTTTTATTTCTTCTGCGGATAATAGGTGGCCAACGTGTTCTCGATCTTCGATCTCGTCCAGTTCGTCCAAACGTTGCTCTAAAACTTCGCTAAGTTGCTCCCGATAGTCACCAGATAGTTCTAGTTCTGCATCCTTGCCGTCATAAACAAAGTCTTCATCGGATTCACTCCCTTGCTCCTCGTCACTGTGTCCCAAAATGTCTCCAAGACGCATTGTGTAGTCTCTTTCATCACCTTCTGTGTCGAATTCATCTCCTAACGACGGCGACGCGCTCATCGAAATGATGGTGTGGATCAAATAAGACTCAATTCAAAAGGACTCGACTACAATTGTCTAACTCGTTTCGTGACGTGCAGCCCTGCGAAGACCTCACGAATAAGGAGTCCACACATCTCCGAATCCGAGATATAGGTACCAAGTAATTGGATATTTTGGCCCTTCGAACTTGTGTGGCGGGAGATGATCTTTGCAAGTCGACCTTCATCTAAATATTGATCTTGAGAGAGCATTAGTATAGTTGGATTAAGCATAAACATGGCCTACCTTCTCTCCTAAGAACTTCATCAACGATACTTTTGAATGTTCCTGCGAGTTGTTCGTCTTTGAGGTGAAGTTGCCGGACCTCTGCCTGTTTAAAGACCACCTACCGATAAATTAAAAGGCTTGAATTTAACACACGTAATTATCGGTACCTTTCTGAGTTTATCGATTACCCTTTGTCGCCGACTGTGATCATCTAAGTCGGATTGCTCTGAGGATGAGGACGAGAAAGAGTCATCATCTTCAAACCGCCTCTTTCTAGGCGGTCGATTAGATGGCGGAGGTGTAGGTCCTTCAAATTGTTCGCTAATATCAACTTGAACGTTTCCGCCGCCTCCATCATCCTCCGAATCGGAATCGGATTCATAGCTGCTACTTTGTTCCTCCAAACCCTCTGTTTGCATTGACATTGAATTGATAACTAGACCAGGAATACCGGATTTCGGGGGTACGCTAGGGGCTGGAGGAGGGGGAAGCCATGAAAAGTCCTCGACTACCTGAGACGACTACAGATCCATTAATCGTGGATAAGGTTCTGACAAAGAGCTTACCTTGCTTAAAAATGGTAATAGGTTGTCGCGGCCACTATCTGTACTGTAAAACCTCAACTTGAGCACCCCGGCAGCGGCCAGAAATTCAACCATCTCTCTCGCTTTTGGCCGGCTAATACCTAGGATGTCGACCACTTGCTCAACGAACGAGGATGCTGTGAGTTCCAAATCCGTTTTGAAGCAGGCTTCGATCCTGTCAATCTCGTCACGCGATAGCTCCTTATAATTGGCTAGTTTTCTATCAAGGTAGGCATCGCAGTTGTCGCATTTGCCGCAATTGAGCTTTGGACCCTCTATTTCCCATTCTAGAATATGTCGAAGCCAACCCTTTCCAGTTTGCTGCCATTTATTGTCAGCCTGAAAGGGCGCAAGAATGTGATATCGACGGCATGTCACTGAGTCGTAGCAAAAGTTGATTACTTGTTGCAAGTCGTCTTCCTGACTAGAAGAGAGAACCCTTTGCCTACCCGTCTTTTCAGCCACAATGTTCGCAGCTAGGCTGAGATCATTGAATCCATAAACTGCATTTGGGAACCAAATGAACACCAAGGCGTATAGAGAAAACTGGCTTACAAAGAATGCAGAAGCTCCGCTTCCCATCACGACCTTGGTGGAGTTAAGGCAATGGTGGCTTATTTAAACGTACACCAACCAGCTCGGCCAGTTTCCTATAGCGATGTGAGATCTGGTAACGCGAGGCACGACAGGACCAACTTGGGCATATGCCGCCATGGTTGGAGGGAGTGAATAGTGAAAAATAAATCTCACTGTCGACATCAGATCAAATTCAATTCAATGTATCAACTCACCGTCGTTCTTGTCGATGCCTTCAGCGAATGCGCACTACAAACTCTATTCAGCATTGTCACCTTTGAGGAAGATCTTACTTACTGTACAAACAATCACATTGATCAAGTTCTGATTCCATCGATCGAGTATTGAAGTGAGTTTATCAGGAACCTTCCCATGGTAATACTCCACTACCGAGCCGGGTGCAAGCAACGGTTGCAGTTTTTCAGCAACTTTCTCTGCTTGTGCTCTGGTACGGACAAACACAATACCACATTCACGGGGGCGCTTCCTAAACGATGAGAGTGAGTACTTTATGATAAAAAGAAATAATCTATGCCCACCGCACATAGTCGACAATGAATTGATCTCTATAATGACCATGCCCAACCGGAACATGGATGACTCTATAGTGAATATTAGGTCGATCAAGGGATCCTAATACTCTGAGACAAGTCCTATACATCCCGAGTTCCTTTGTGAGGACTTTGAGCTCATTTTGCGTTGTGGAGGCAGAGACCAAGGTGAACGGAATCTTAGGAAACAGCTTCCGTAATTCGAAAACAAAACGATAGCACACTCTAAATTTTCTCTAGAAGGGTATCAGAGTAAGCAAGTGAACCAAGATGCACTCACCAGAGCCATGTGTGCTTCATCAATAACAAATCTTGCAATGCATTCCTCTCGACACAACTGATGAAGGAATTGTTTTCGATCATCTCTGCCTAACCATTCGGGGCAGACGTAAAACATCTTTGGTAGTTGTCCCTGACTGGGATCAATGAGATTATCTTGTCTATTTCTGCTATGGGACCTGTCAAAAGGTCAGTATTCTTTCCTTAACGAAATTGTTATTACGTACCTTATGGCGAGACCATTCTTTTCTGCTTCTGAGTGTTTTAACTCGTGCAATCGTCGTACTTGGTCCTCTATTAAAGCAACAGTGGGCGAAAATACCACCGTGAGCCGGTCGCTATAGATAGCGGGCAATTGATAACACAGGCTTTTCCCCGCACTCGTATTTAAGGTGATAACGACATCATAACTATGAATATTGTTAGTGTAACGTTTACGACCAGTATGGTACGCATACCCTGCAATGGCAGCGTTGATGGCTGGCAATTGGCCTTCTCTAAACGTCTCGCATGCAAAAGTTTTCTCAAGAATAGTTTTGCAGTCTTGAAACTGGGGCAATCCCTGAATAGAGTGTTACAATGTCCCATCGGTTAGATCAGAAAGCAGGCCTGCTCGCATCGTATCTAACGAAGCCTTCTGGTTGATTAGAGCCTTCTAATCTACAAACAGCATTCGATTTAGGAAGAAGCCAGAATGGGAGTTCTTTATGCTTTGGAGGTATCGAACGCTCGTATTTGACGCCCTTGGTAAAATGTTCCGGAAAACTCATCTCGAGTGAATTTGCTATCGATTTATTCGCTGGCAATAAATTCAGGATTAAAGGGGCCAAGATGTTGGGCTGACGCCGATCAACGATGGGGAGCAGGGTGCAAGCCACGGGTGGCTCTCCTGCAGTCCAGCACTTAGCCTTCACTCCTTCCGGGCGATATCGCCCAATGTCTCAAAGGCGAGCCACAAATGCTTATGAGGTCCATGGGAAGTCAAAGACTACTGCGAGCGGTGCTTCAGTTATCTCAACTTCGTCTTCAAATCCCAACCTCAACCCATTTGAGGGACTCGGAGCTGAGGAAATAACATTTATTGACGCTATAATATCAAGAGTTCCGCCATCAGTAACTAAATTTGTCTCAGTATATAAAGCGTATCAAGATGAGTTCGAAGAACGTGGGCTTAGCTCTTCAGATGATCAGTTTTATTATCATCTGTTGCTCAAACTAGGCATGATACGTGCTGAAAACTGGCAAGACAAATGGAATATTGTCAAGGAGCACTTTGAATACGACTCTCGCCATGTAGGACCACAACCGTCTGACCAAACGTCGGGCAAAACCCCAATGCGTGTTATACCTTATCGACCTGGCTACGACGATGAAGATGTATTTACTTTGCACTCTCAATCCGAGTCTATCGAACCGACTCAGGTGTTTATGGCCAGCGAGGAAATCCCAAAGGCACGCGGTCAAAGGCAGGCTGCTCCCTCTACACGCTATTCATCATCTCATACTCCTGGGGCGCCATCTATTTTCCAAAGTACTGGAAATCGTCGTACTTCATCTGCAACAACTCATGAAGAAACTGCTCAGGAAGTGGGCCCAAGAGATGCAATTGTACCACCACGGGGACTACTCAACCAGCGACAGATTGTCATGGCTCGTGATAAACAACCTGGTGGTATTCCTACCACTACTAGAGAGGATGCGGATACCTGGAAGGTGATCGCAATGGAGCGGGATGCAGACATCTTTCGACGAGAGTCCCTTTTGGCACGTTGTCTAGACGTGTGGGTAAAAGGACTACAATGGGTCGAAGTAAGGAGCTGATCAAACGTGGAGAAATTTTCTAACAACCGTAGACCACCACAGCCCATCTGGATCAAGCGCGCTCCGATTTTCTCCTCCGTTCTGTGATCACCATGTGGAGAGCTAAAGTTTCAGTTGAAACCGAGGAAATGAAGCGAGCAGGGAAAATGGATACCTTGCGCCTCTTAAATTCATCTTTATCGAAATGGAGAATGAAGGCATGGAATATTCGTAGGACACGTTGGGCTGAGGATATGAGAGAAAAGATGATGCAATTGCAACGGAAAGGGGACATGAAGGTCATGGCTACTACCCTGAAGGTACGAGTGAACAATGCCGGCTATATGGCTGACAGATAATTGTCTAGCAATGGCGTGAGGCATACATGCTACAAAGCGCTTCCCGACATTATCAAACTATATTATGTCGAATGGCGCTTTCAAAGTGGAACAGACGTCTCTCCCGCATTGCAGGGCTCAGTTCTCGGGCAGAACAGGTCACAACGCGTACGAATACGGCGCTCCTGGAAAATACATTAGCTGTCTGGAAACGGCGTGTTCACCTCAATGTAGTCGCGAGAATTCTGCAGGAAAAGCAGGCAGATAGGATAAAGTGGCAGTTCCTCAAGCTATGGAAACAGAGAACGTGAGAGCTCTCCCTTTAACATAGCAGAATCTCACTCTACCGTAGCCAAATGTACTCCGTCGCAGGCGGTTTCAGCGATGCGCGAATCCTTCGCGAGACTCTGCACAAGTGGGTGCGCAGACAAGAGCGCATAAAGGTGGGTGTGCATTTGTTTGAGTTCAGAGCAAGCAGCTAATTAATTGTTGAAAGCAACTTGAACGACGAGCAATCGCACATCAGAATCGACCTCTAGTCCGCGCCGTATTCCGGATATGGCTCATCAATACACGGCTTCAAAGTCGGCTACAGCTGCGAGATCGTCGTTTGGCAGCTGCAGCGCTCAAAGTCTGGTGCCAACGCATACAACGCAATAGGGATATGGAACAATGCTCCGACACTTTTGAAGTGCAAACATCTCGGCGGCTTGCAATTGAATATCTACGTATCTGGGTCAAGAAACTAGCAGAAAGACAAAGACTAGAGAAGAGGGCCCAGAAGGCTTACGGGGCCACGCTGAGGGCAAAGGTGATTATTCATTGGAGAAAGAGAATGTGGAATCATGCGCGTGACATGAAGCAAGCCAAGTTAGCTCGACACATCTTCCTCGAAAGATCTACATGGACACGATGGAAAGAAGTTGCTGAACGCAAGATAAGGGAAAGGAAGCTGAATGTGTTCCAGAAGAAGAAGCTTGGTGATTTGTTGACAGTATGGACTGAAAAGACTAGAGCACAACGCAATCTTCGGCGGAAGGAGGAGGTCGTGACGATGACTATTCAGGCCGTGAGCATACAAGCCTTGCAAGAATTGTGCTGAAATTTAGGTCTAGAGAATTCTCAAGCAAGCCTTACAATCATGGACTTTATGTGTCGTTTTCTTGAAGGACCGCGAATATTGTGTGATCCACGAACGAAGGGAGAGAGATCTCCGGTACGTTCGCCGTTGTGTCTACAACATTACCTAATATAAGTCCAGTCATTTCACCCACAAATGGGTAAATGCTCTGTCGCATCAGCGAGAAAATACCAGTCTGATGCTGAGTTTCCAAGACGTCCGACGGGAAGGCAAATAAGGTTTCCGGTTGTATTTTTGGCCGCACCTAACATGGTTTTTTTAGAATTATTGCGCCGCGTGTTTAATCACTGGATTCATGCAGCCAGTCGCAGAAGGTCTCTGATCGAAAGGGAGGAGGAGTTCAACCGTGGACTATTATCTGTCGCGCTGGACAAATGGAGGGATAGATATATCGAAGGTAGTTTGCGACCAGCAGTACGTCACAATCCTGGCCGGTTATCCACAGCTAACCTTTAGGGTGGTCAGGAACTGGACGTCCTCTTACAAGCTCAGACAAATCTACTTTTCAAGATGTTTAGAGTGTGGGAGGCCCGTACGACGGTATGTCGTTCCTACGTCATATATTATATACTGAATATTGTCGGCAGTCCATTCCAGCAATCCGCTTCCATGCTCAGCAAACTAAAGCGAAGGCATGGAATAAGTGGAAAGCGTCCATGCCCGCCGCTTTCAAGCGAAAGGAAGCCCGGGATCATCATCGCCTTTCTCTGCTAGGTTCGTAAAGACCCGATATCTCCCTAAATTTGTCTCCTTAGTCACTATAGGCAAGTCATTGAAACGATGGAGGGAAGTATATAATGCAAAGGTATCTCTCAAGGCGGCAGCGTAAGTCCCTCCATATTTCGACAAAAGTATGGTCACCAACATTTCAAGCAGTCGTGCCCGTTACCTGCGGCTTCCACCGGCACCACCGAAGTCGACCGCATCTCGCCTGATGCTTACCAAGCCAAAGAACGGGACCAGATCATATCGTTCTGCAAGCCCCGATAGAGACGCCACAATTACTAGAATAATACCTCCCGCTGCTCGCGCGGAATCGAGCCGTGCACCCAGTCCAACATCGACAAAAACAAGCTTTCATGCCCTGGGAATTGCAAAGAAACGACCTGTATTTGGGTCGCCCTCAAGCGTGGCTGGGTCACGTTCTTCTTTGGATGGTAGGGAGGGTGGGTCCTCATTATGGGATGGACTTGGTACCACTCGCGCACAAGCTAGGGCTACATTTTCTTCTGGATTTAGGAGACCGTCCAGTATGTATCAGGACCGTAAGCCTAGATCCGATAGTGATTCCAGTTAAACCTCCCACTGTATCCGATTTGACATCCATCATGTATCGATAATAGTGTATCATAGGCTGGATACTAATCCATGCATTCACTACTTAAAACGGCTAGAATTACAGCGTTTCCTTCAATTTTCTCTACTTGGAGGTGCAAAGTGGGGAGCTGAACTCCCTCGCTAACGCCCTCTGACAATGGATCGCAAGCGCCATATCGAAGAGGATGCGGAGGCCTCAATTTCGAAGAAAGCAAAGATGTAGGCCACTGTTGCTAAGTATTACCTTCTTCTGACCAATTTTCTTCGTCTAGTGATGTTGTGAGCGCGGGTTCACGAACAGAACATAGATTAGACACTGAAAGTAGACAGGCTCCAAAAGAGGACCTCGTTGCAAGAGCAAAAGCTGTTGCTGCACGGCTTGCAAAAGCTGGTATAGGGTCTACAACGTCAGTGACAACCCCAGCTGCTGTTCCCCCTCCTAGTTTACCACCAAAGCCAGTGGCAACCTCATCGATCGTGTTACCGGATAAGGAAGAAATTGCTCGTCGTGTCGCTGAAGCAAGGCAACGAGTCGCTAATGCGACGACTCAGGCCGCTCTGAATTCTAACCCGTATATCGTAAGTTCCGTCACACTGGGTGAAATCCAATGCTCAGTTCTGACTTCCATTTAGTCTGTACCAAGCCAAGGAAAGAAAAAGGCGCCAGTTCCAGAGGTAACAGTCCCTCAAGGAACAGGCTTGAAAATGAAGGCACACCCGCTGCTACTCGAGACGGCTTCAACAGCAGCAAAGCCAAACCAATCTAAGAAGGATAGATTTAAGCCAATGGCCCCCAAATTCGCATCAACAAGAGCAAACGCTAGGATATCGACAGCTACCGCCTCAAGCTTGGCCCCCGTCAAAGCAAACCCATACACCACTCATTCAGCCCCAAATGAAGGATTTGATGGAGCTCCCAGGGAACGTGTTGGTCGTACCTTACAATTTAGTACCAAAGGCAAATATATCGCAAAGGGCAATCAGATGAGAAACCAGGTATATAGTTCATATTCTACCCGATTCTAACATACTGAGGCACGCCACAGTCCCAAATCGAGGCACTAAAGCAACGAGTTGCTGCGAGCGCTCAGAAGGCCGGCTTGGAGAGCAGTTTTGACGTCGTGGAAAGAAGCTTTCGAGTAAGCCGAAATACAATATCCTTGACTCTGACTAACCATGATTGTAGAGGGAACCTCCGCCAGAATCAGAGTGGTGGGATAGTTCACTATTACCCAACAAAACGTACTCGGACGTTGCAAACGGAGTTCATACCCTTAATATACGAACCGACGATTCCCCTATCACTCTATACATTCAACATCCCATTCCCCTCCCTCCACCAGGAGACAAGAACAAGGTAGAAGCAAAACCTCTCAAGTTGACAACGAAAGAGCAGAAAAAACTTCGCAAACAGAGAAGGGCTGCTGAATTACAAGATCACCAGGATCGTGTGCGCATGGGTCTCATTCCGCCTGACCCACCGAAGGTTCGAATGGCGAACATGGTTCGGGTGCTTACAAACGAGGCCGTTACGGATCCAACCAAATTAGAGGCAAGAATTCGTCGGGAAGTACAGGGCAGGAAGAATGCACACGAAAAGGCGAATCAAGAAAGGAAGCTCACGGCGGAGCAACGGCATGATAAGCTTGAGGCTAAGAAGATCGAAGACGAAAGGAAGGGACTTTATGCAACACTCTTCAGGTGCAATTCGCCCTAAATATTCGGACTTGTGGCTGATGTTTCCTTTAGGATCAAAATATTGGCAGACCCCTCGCACCAGTTCAAAGTTTTGAAGAATGCTCAGCAGAATGGCCTTACAGGGATCTGTATCATCAATCCAAATGTATCTCTCGTATACGTTGAGGGTGGAAGCAAGGGCATGAAGCACTACACCCGTCTAATGGAGCGTCGTATAGACTGGACTCAGCCTTCTCGAAGGCGTGATACTGGGGAAAATACAGAGGATCGTGAGGAAGAAGAAGATGCCATGGAACATGATCCCGTACCTACCACTCCAGTGGAAGGAGCGTCTCTTGTCGACAATAGATGTGACGTTTTATGGCAAGGAGGTATCGGCGAACATTCGTTCCATTCATTCAAGACAGTCAAAGCTCCTACAGATAACCTGGCAAGAGAACAACTGGGTACTAAACTCTCAGGGTTCTGGGACACTGTGAAGAACTGGAAGCCAGCCGATGAGGACCTTGTTTAGGAGAGAAAACCAGATGAGATATCCACAAAGAATCTGCGGCTATCCTATCTCCCTGCCACTAAACGACGTAGGGCTTGGAATTAGAGCCATTCCTCTACGATCCCAATTAGCCAGCAGTACATAGAACAATGATCTATATCGTCGGCATACCTTTGGTCTTTTAGTAGAGAGTTTCTTCAGCTTCTTTTCTCGTGCCTGAACCTTTGCCTGCTTCGTGATGGTTTCGGCCAGTTCCTCTTCCGAATCCCTTTGAGCGCTACGCGCGAATGCATCGAGAATTTCGCGTTTCGAGTTGCTATAGTCCCATGAAGAGTCTTCGGTGAGCTTAAGAGGACGTGAATGAGGCTTAGTCGCGTCGGACTTATTTGGAAGTTCGTGTAGCTCATCAAGAATAAGCTCCTGAGCGCGTCGTAGTCTTGGGGTTCGCCGAAACTGTGGTATAGGTAGGCTCTTTATCTTCCCGGTAAGCTTCTTTTGTGGCTCTGTTGTGCCGATTTGCACAGGAGGCTGAGAAGAGAAGGAACCCACGACGAAGGATGATCGAGCGGCGAACACCAGGCGTTCCTCGAGACCAAAATGTCTTCTTACATCGATGTATCTACCAGTGGCTGGGTATCGGTTGAGAAAGACGCCATGTAGATGCATGGTCAATGTTTCTTTACGCAAAGAAACAATCCAGGATGAGTTCTGAAATGGATTATTGAGTGCGAAGGCCGTGATGAACGTGGGTATAATGATAATGCAGAAGAGCCATGCCCGGAAATGAGGCATTGGACAAGGAACTCCCAATGTGGCGGAGAGCAAATGCGGTTATCCGCGTTACCGTGCAAGTACAACCAAGCCCAAATATCCAAGTACATTGGTACTGAAATCACGAATACTTATGAGATTCAATAAAGAGAAAATATGGTAGATTAAGATACTTCTCAGATAGCCAGCATGAGATACGATGAGGGGAAAGATGAAGGTTAAAGAATCAGGTTCCTTGAGGTGGCGAGGAACTGGTTATACCAGACGTTCCTTGTACCTCCGCTGTCTCAAGAGGTTTTCGATTTGAACGTGCCTTCGCAACTAGTTGGTCAAATTGATCTTTGTTCTCATCCTGTAAAGAGATGAGGCAACAAATTTGGTAGTAGAAGACATATTACTGACCAACCATGACTGGGTGTCGTCAACTTTTGGTGCGGGGCGAGCTTTCAGACGCACTTTCTCCCACTCAGACATTTCCCTGAGTAGATTATGTCGCATACGAGGTTGCTTAGCATCTACTTCTGCGTTCCAAAGGTTGACCCATCGCTCATGTTTGAGTTTCCAATGAGCGATATCCCCTTTATCACTCAATCCTGCTTCCTATCGGTCAAGACGCTTAAGATTCTGTGGTAATTAGCACATAAGACTCACTATAAGAAGCTCTTTGAGTTGTTTGTGTGATTTTAGGTCATAATTCACTTTGGATAGTCGCTTCGTTGGGGTATTTTCAATCTCCTTGTTCTTTCCCTTTGTTCTGTAAAAGATTAGTATCAGCCAAGAAAACTACGGGTTTCTGCACACCTTGAAGATTGACCACCGGCATTAAATACATTTGCCCAAGCCTTGGCTTGTGTAGCTGATGCCTTTGGGTCTTTGACCTTGCGAGACATACGTTCCATCTCTTGAGAAGCAAGCTCGCAGTCACGATCGAGGTGAAGATTTATGTATTCCGAATCCACAATCTCCTCGCATACCGGACAGACTACCATAGTTTGACCTGTCCGAGAAATCGTAAGATACTATCGGTCAGAGTCAATTACAAAATACCAAACCATTTGTTTCGCTCGAGTCACTGAGTTCAATTGGATCCTCTTGATTGCCGTCGACTGCCCCATTCGCATCCGTACTTTGACGATCGCCGTTTAGCCTAGGATGTTTCGGAGTACTCCCACGACTGGCCATAGAGACATCTGAGCGTTTTCTTTTCCCCAGGTAAGATGGGTTCGGGCGTTGTGCTTGCTCTTCGTGCTTTGCAATCACGTCTCTGATGGCCGAACGTCACAAACGAAGGCGCCGGTTCAACAACAAAACTCTCCACGCACCTAGCGAGTATGTAAGCCTCTGAAACCTCTGCGAGGATAGTATTACGTTTAAGTTGGCCATCACTGATGGGAGTTTGGCAAACGGGACATTTTCCGGCTGCAACCGAAAGACTTTCGCGAATACACTGAGCAAAATGAATCAGAGAGTTATGTGAGAGCACCTAATGAGTCCTATTTACCAAGCTACAGAACGAATGTGAGCACGGCGTGATCATTGGTATTTTGAACAGGTCTTTGCATATCGAACAGCGCAGAGTTTTATCCAACACCACCAAGAGTTCGTTTGAGAAATCATTAGGTTCTGTTATATGGTACAAATCGGCGTCATTCATTTTATTGAAGGGAGAGACTGGGTCAAAGAAAGGGTATAGGTGGTAACTTCCTTATACGGACTCTCCTTTCTACAGTTGAACTGCCGGGGACTCTTCCACAAGTGCTAAGAATTTGTCCCATTCCCCTGTATGCATCTCATATGTATGCTCCTCTGCAGGAAATGCTCGTTGACGAACTGCCTCGACATATGCTTTGACACCCTCGTCCGCCACATCACCAAGGTTCGCAAATCTCTGAACGAACTTGGCTTTATGCCCCGTCCAGTTACCCATCGCATCATCCCATACAAGAACCTGACCATTGCAGCCCTGTCCAGCACCAATACCAATGGTGGGGATAGACAATGCCCTAGTTATATAAGAGGCAAGCTGATGAGGTATTGCCTCGAGCACGATAGCGTACGCTCCAGCATCTTGAAGTGCTTTTGCTGACTGAACTAAACGATATGCAGAGTTTGAATCCCTTCCTTGGACTCGATATCCGGAAAGAGCTGCCGCTCGTTGTGGCGTGAGGCCTATATGACCCATAACGGGTAAACCAGCTTCTGTTAGCGCCTTAACGACAGGAACTACGTCGAGTCCACCCTCGAGCTTGACGCTTTCCGCGTTTCCATACTGGATCAGCCTGACGGCATTGCGAATGGCATCACGTACGGATACGTGGTATGTACCAAACGGCATATCTGCGACGAGATGTGGAGACTTGCATCCTCTAGCGACGGCACGGCAATGATGGACCATTTCGTCAAGGGTGAGAGAGGTCGTTCCCTCGTATCCCAAGCAGACTTGGGCAAGAGAATCTCCAACGAGACATATATCAACGCCTCCTCGTTCACAGCGCTGAGCAGTTGGATAGTCGTAAGCTGTGAGAACGGTGATAGGGGTATTCTGGCGGCGCATTTCAGCCAGGCGGGAGAGCGTCACTTTCTTCCCTAAAGGAGACCAATTCAGTCCATGAGTCATCGCAGACGCCAAAGGGCTTACTTTGAGCAGCTATTGGCGAGTCTTGCGGTCTAAAGCTCATATATCGTGTGTTCGAGACACCAAGAGCATTTCTTGATATTCTGGGGATTATTCTGAACATTTTAGACGCTATTTGGACGCTGGAGAAGTGGTTCGCAAAGCGCTTTTTGTGAAGGTGACCAAGCTCTAGTGGAACCACATGTGATTAGGACAGGCAGTTGCCGGTTGAGCGCCAAAAGCTTTGAGCCAACCACGTCTCCGCCACCCAGAACACGTATCATGGACATTTACCAAAATTTCATCAAAAGCCCATTAATAACCCATAAATGGACAGATGAAGACGAAGCAGTGAGTGAGGAATCGCACATCGAACAAAGGGGAGTTCTGACCATTTCATTCCCAAGATTTTGTTGGAACCATATGCCTATATGACATCTCAGCCAGGAAAGGATTTCAGAACAAAGATGACTGCTGCTTTCAACGACTGGCTCAAAGTTCCAGAGGACCAATTGACGCTCATCGCAAAAATTGTGCAAATGCTGCACAACGCCAGTCTCCTGTGAGCATTATTTGACGCCAACCCGATATCAAGATCTCACCAGAGTCACCGGGGGATACAGAATGGACGACGTGGAAGACGATGCGCAAATGCGACGTGGAAATCCTGGTCGGTTAGGATTTGACGCTGAGCAGTTCCAAGATCTAACTTAGATCAAAGTGGCACATAAGATATATGGTATCCCTCAAACAATCAACTCCGCAAATTATGTCTACTTCTTGGCATATAAGCAGCTTTTTGCTCTGCGAGATTCTGAGAATTCACACGAGCCCCTGGACGAAATAGTAAACGGTACGCTGGAGCTCACATTATCAACTGGGGTGAATTCTGATCATTATATCAGAGGAGTTTCTCAACTTGCATAGGGGACAGGGGCTCGAGATGTTCTGGAGAGATAGCTTACAATGTCCAACCGAGGAGGACTACATCAGCATGGTCAATAATAGTAAGCTTTAGGCCCCCGAATTTTATCGTTCTCACCAGGTTCAGAGACGGGTGGGCTTCTGCGGCTGGCTATTAAACTCATGATGGCAAAAAGCGCCTCTAAGATGTAGGAGTGTACCACTTCATACTCCTAGCATCATTTTGACTCACCTTCAGAGACTATGTACCCCTCGTTAATCTTATTGGCGTGTATTTCCAGATAAGGGACGACTATATGAACCTCCAATCTGACCAGGTATGGATCTATGCTTTAGAAATCATTGGCAGATTATTAATTTTGGCGACAGTATTCTGCAAACAAGGGCTTTGCAGAGGATTTGACCGAAGGGAAGTTTTCTTTCCCTGTAGTTCATGCCATTCGATCAAACAAGTCCAATCGTCAAATCATCAGTGCGTTTAGCGATCCGGTCAGGCGAAAAACCACCTCACATCCCCTCGTTCTCATCTAGACGTGCTTCAAAAGCGTCCCAGTACACCCACGACCAAACGATATGCCGTCGATTATATGCAGAATGTGACTGATTCCTTCAGTTATACGCGCTCGGTTTTAGCCATACTGGACAAACAGGTACGAGAAGAGGTTCAGCGGTTGGGTGGCAATCCCAAATTGGAAGCGCTATTGGATCTGCTCAAAGTACCAGAGGACGGGCTCGATGAAACGCCTAAAATCCAAACATAATTTGTATTTGATGTCACACGAGCTATATTTGGCCCTATTTATTGTAAGTTTGGTGTGTCTTTTCACTTGCCAGACGAATCGCCCATGTCAGCTCGTAGGTTTTACAGGCATCTGCGCGAAATAGATCATTTGATATATTTTATTTATTAAAAGGTACTACTGACCTTCAAAGTTACTCAAAATCTCGGCTGCACCTTGGCCCTTTTCGATAACATCCGTGATCGCAGAAATCTGCAAAAGGGCTATTTTAGATTCGAAAGAAACCAGTGTGGTGCACGTCATGAATACCTCAGACAAGAATGGATCGTCTTCTTTGAAAGTATAGATTTCGTCTTTATCAGATCCTGGCCGTCGGACCTGGAGGATCGGCTCGTTATACGGATCAATCAACCTATTCACAGTCAGCTAGTTCTCATGGAGTAAGGTTTATATACTTGAGAAGATAGCCATCGCAGTACACCTCGAGCTCGCAAGAATATGCTGTCCCCTGAAGAGCAACGAGGTGTGTCAAGCTTCCAGTGGCGCCGTTTTTATATTTCCTGTGGAGAGCCAGTTATTGAGGCCAACGGAATTAATAATTGAATCACCAGTTAGCAGAGGTTACTCTGGGAATTCGATTTTCCGCTGGGATCTTGCTTTCGTCGACTCCTATTTTGGAAAGCTTCCCAGGAGCTTCATTCCACTGGACAGAATGTGCTTGAACAGTAGGGATATCCACATCACCACCGAAATAGCGCGAGAGGTCACAAAAGTGTGTCCCTTGCTCGATCACCGGGCCGCCACTAGAATATCCCAAGAAATTTACATCAAGGTCGACGTTCTCTCGGGTTCTAGAAGCTCACCTCAACTCCTTGTCCCACCATAACGGTTTCACGATCGCTTCGTAAGCACAGGCGTATCGCGCGATGGTGGCCATGACGGTCAATTGATTATCTCTAATAATCTTCTTCATCATCTGAACCGCCTTGAGATATCGAAGCATATATCTAGCCACCGGCATTCTCAATATCCAGTTTCGGCAGAAAATTGAAATTCTCACCCCACAGAGCAAGTCACTCCAGACTGATTGATGGCATTAGCCACCGCAAACGCCCTCGATACCTCAAAAGAAGCAACTGGTTTCTCCACAAAGAGCGCTGAATTTGGGAACAGCTTCATTACTTGGATTTCGAGATCTCGGCCCGGTTCGTCTGAGCCCCGGTAAGCGGAAGGGCACCCAATTAGAATCAATCTGACGTAGTGAGTTAGATGGTGAAGGTGGGGTTCTCCCAAACTAGTAAAGTGAAGCGAACTCACTTTGGCTTTTGGTCCGGTTTCATCGCTGATGCAAATTCGTGAATCGTCTTGTACATCACAGTGTCTCGATATGCAGACTCGACGAAGGATGCCCGCTTCTTCTGGAGGACGTCGGCAGCCCGCTCAAAGACGGGGTCCACGAGTGCAACAATTTTGAGCCGTGGCCCTATTTTCCTATAGAGTAGTGCCATTCTACGTCATGTAAAGGTCTTTCCAGGCAGGAAGTGCTCACTGTTCCAGACGGTAGCTGTGGTTCCAAGGGCCTTCGTCTGATCCTGTGCCATTATAGTTAATACGAGTGACGAGATATAATCTAGTAGCGACAAACCAAAGTTGACATTGCCGGCACCAATGACCACGACGTTGAAAGGATCTCCCAATGATCCTGGATTGGCAGATTGAGAACTATCAGTCCACGATGGGATCACGTATTTGACTCCGAGCATTGTAGTCATTTTGTTTGAGATTCGAGAAGATATGAACGATAAAGTCAGGTTCAAGTTGCGATGAGACCTTCAGGGTGGCGTTCAACGGGGTTGGAAAGAGAAGCCTTTCTAAGTTGGGAATACGAGTATTATGTACCAAAGAAAGTATTTTCTAATATCTTAAGCCACTTGATCGGTCATAAGTCGTAGAGCCGATCAGCGTTCTGTAGGTTCTCTTCCTTACCATGTTACAATTCTTATGGGACTTGGTTTTCCAATCAGAAGTGCTGAATATCACGCCATTTACTATATTTTGTGATGTGGTAACGAATATGTGCTTCGGTTGCAAGGAAAAGGCTAACTGTTGACGGATAATGTTTTGAACCTCGACGGACGTTTGTAGAGACCAGTTATATGGAAAATTCTTTCTTCATTGCAATTCTTGTAGACCTTTCGAGCTTAATGCACGGTCGAAAGGAGGTCCAAGGTACGTGGATGGTCGGAGGCCAGCAGAGATTATTGAATGAAAGCTTCATTGGAGAGCTCCTACGCTCCCGACAAAAACCAAACACTGAACGAGAATGATTTTAGTAAAACGAATCCCGAGATACAGGAGAAATTTCTCAGCTTCGTCTCCAGTCAATAGAAGGCTCAGCGTATGCACAGCTATCCGCATCCCAAGCTGTCTTGCAAGCTTGGCTTCTGCCTCTCAAAGTCCGTGGACTCTACCTCAGCGGAGAACATTTTTTTGCTATCTTATTTCTCAAAGCGATGGACGAAGCTGGTTGGCACGCATTACGGAGAGTGAGATCACTCGAATTTATTATGCTCGGCCGTTGAGAACTGTCTCTAACTGGAGCACCCTAGGCACGAGCGTCGTACGACGAGCCATTTGAGACGAATCCGGATGGTTCTTATCGACGTATGTGATAACAAATATCCTGCTGCTTATAAGCCCTGACACGAAGGTTCTGGCTTCTTAGCACGTATAACTGTGAATCCAATCAATGAACCCTATACTGGAAGCTATCATCAAGCCTCAACATCAAGCAGTTCTGGAACTTGGGCCCCTCCATCTGGTCCTCCCCCGGGGTCGTCTGCCAACCCACCAGGGTATTATGCCCATGCTAATCATCCACCATCTTGGATGCCTGATGAAGAGAAAATGGCTTTTGAAGGAAAGGAACGTCCTACTCTCAGTGCGATAGAGAGATGTGAGTTGAATTTAATCAAGTATTTTCAAACCGCTCATCCTTTACACAGCCAACTCGTATGGGCGTCTTGACAGAATGGAGCCTCATCTCCAGTTTCTGTAAGTGGATAATCACACAGACATGGGTCGTCATCTAACCAGTAGACAGTTGTGGACCTTTGCTGCGCTACGATACGGTCTATGCTGGAAAGTGGCATGGTGCCATCCTAATAGTTAGTGAGTATCGTAATAAATTGTCTGGTGTAGTCTTACGTTACCACCCAGCCGCCGATGCTGGCTCTGTTTATTCTCCTCATCCGCGAGTAGCTCTGGTATGGGACCCACTTCGACCACGCCCAGCCCGTTTGGCCTCATCATCTTCTGGGTCACATTATCTCTCTCCTGCATCTACCCTTACCCCCTCTCCGGGGGGCTCTCACCCCGGTGCTCTCTATGGTGGCGTGCAATATGGCCCCCCACCGTCAGCACCTCCTTCATGGACCCCTTCCGAATATGCGGGATCATCTACTGTCTTGGCCGATGACATATATGTATACCATGGACCCTATGGGTCTTGTACCTTCTGGAGAATGATGATTGAAGTACCCTTGGGAGAAGCCGAAATGACAGTAGCCTATCGTATCAATGGTGGTCACGAGATCTGCTTTACTGTACCTGGGAGGGAACAAAACTTGCGTTGGGCTGCATATTCCGTTCGTATTGATCACATTTCAGCCTCGTTTAACTTATAGTATCCCGCAGTGCAATGGCTTCAGCGCAGGAATCAACGCTGATGAGTTCAAGGGGGCAGGTCAC
Source organism: Serendipita sp. 400 (assembly GCA_019627735.1). Classification (NCBI taxonomy): domain Eukaryota; kingdom Fungi; phylum Basidiomycota; class Agaricomycetes; order Sebacinales; family Serendipitaceae; genus Serendipita; species Serendipita sp. 400. The sequence continues at coordinate 49,347 of WSTP01000027.1, forward strand.
GCATCCGGATTCGATCCCGTATGGGCTGACCTGCTAGAGAAACATGCTGAAAAGCCGTTTCACGCCTTGGTTGGGGGTGGCGACCAACTTTACTGTGATTCGTGGGTATCAGGTTCTTCGAACCGCGGATACTAACCTAGTTCTAGTTTGATGAGAGAACCAGAACTTCAGGAATTTGTCGGGCTCAAGACTCCTCAGGCGAAATTAGGCTATCAAATCAGCGATACGCTTCGTCGAGCAGTTGATCGGTAGGGCACGTCTTTACCTTGCAATGACTAGCTTCTGACTCCCTTTGCTTCTAGTTTCTACTTCAGTCACTACTGTCTTGTGTACGTTCTGTTAGAATATTTCTACCCATCCTCATGCTGAACAATAGGTTTCGTCATGGAAAGTTTGCTCAAGCAAACAGCACAATGTCAGTTCCTTTATGCTTCCTTGTCGTATGCTAACTTTGGGTAGCCCGATGGTGAATATGCTCGGTATGTCTTGGTTACATTATTAGTGATCTTTCTCACCTTCTCTACAGATGACCATGACATGATTGATGTGAGTAACAAAATATGGAGATAAAGTCTGAACCTCATAGTTTCCTAGGGATTCGGAAGCTGTCTGTGTTTCCCCTAGTATCTCTTCAAAACTGACGTCCTTCCAAAGACCCAGAAGACCTCCAACGTTCTCCAATGTTTCAGCTCATTGGAGAGCGTGCGTATCACTACTTTCTCCTCTTTCAATGCTTCGTGGTGCGTATCTACCCCAGTTATGCAGGTTACCTTATTCATTCTCCCAGGTCGATGGCTTGGATGGCATTGATCCAAACCCTGGTCGACATAAGATGCTCTCTACATTAATAGGAGGTGCAGGGGCGTGGATACCATACCCATCCCATAGCATTCTTACATATATGGGACCTCAAACCTGGATGATAATGCTCGATTGTAGAGCAGAGAGAACATTAAACCGGGTGTGTAGCGAAGCTACGTATCGTCGCATGTTTGATAGGCTCTGGGAACTCCCTGCATCGGTCAAGCATATAGTGGTTCAATTAGGTAAGCGTTGTCTCTTAGCAGGTAACCAAAGCTGATAATACGTCCAGGGATACCTATTGGTGCGCCAGCTACTTCTATGCATGAATCCATCTTATACATCTTCTTCAGCGTATCCTCGCATGAACTTCCTCGAGTGAGAACAGCATCTGTTGCAAATTAATCTAGACTGATGCTGGCTTGCAGAACGGCTCTTGAGTCTTCCTTCAATCCGTTTGTGGCTCTTGGGAAAAAGGTATAGTAGCTACTCTTTTGTAAGGACGAAAACCGACATCCTTAAGAATAAAATGGGCATGGGCACCCTTGTCAACAAATTCAACATGGATGCGGAGCTGCTGGTGAGTATGACTTCTTTAACCTGGTGCCAAAGTCTGAGATATTATCAGGATGACTTGATGGACCATTGGACTGCCAAAAATCACAAGGTAAACGGGGTGACCTCTTTCCAATATCAGATGTTCATTATCTACAGAAAGAACGGAATTGGTTCGTAGAACAGCTCCAGAGCTTTGCTCTCCTGAAGAAGGTTCGAATTACCTTCCTCTCGGGAGACGTTCATTGTGCGGCAGTTGGTGTTTTCAAGACGCTGTCCTCGTCCATTCCCGTAAACCCCGTGGTCGATCACCGCTACATGCTAAATGTTGTCACATCCGCGATTGTCAACACCCCGTAAGTGAGCATCCATACTGGTCCTATTGTAAAACTAATGGCGCTGGTTACAGGCCGCCAGCAGGTGTGCAGACTATGGTTGCTTCTTTATCGGATAAGACACATAAGACGATGCATTATGCACAAACAGTACGAAGAATTTCTATGTTTGCTTCACCATATGTCTCATATGTGCGACAGGATGAAGCCATGATCCCAATCTTTCAGCAGGATACCGACGGGAAGCCTCCAAAATCCAAAAACATAATGGGCAGACGTAACTATACAATAGTGGAATATGACTCTCAAACGCAAGAGCTATTTTTCGACATTCGCGTGGAGAAGACAAAAGGGATTGGTACTACTGTAGGGTAAGTATACATGCAAATACTCTACTATTTATTTTGATCTGGGGCATAGATATTGGATCCGAGCACCGGCTCCCGGATGGAACGTGTAACTTCAGTACTGTGTACTCGGACTTTTGCGGTCTTTATAATGTTATTCGTCTATTTCCATCTTCATATTACTCGGTTGAACAGACGAGCGGAGTGAAGACGGCTCTCTTTCCTCTGTTTTGAACATTGCAGGTGAACTACGACCCGATTCCTCTCCATTAAAAACCGAAGCATCCCGTGATTCAGCGTTCGTGCCTTGATCCATAAGATCAAGTAGCTGGGGAGCAGGCGTAGATGCTGGAACGCTACCCTGATGGGATGATGTAGGTTGGGGGGTTCCAGATTGTGCCCGTATCGAGGCACTGTTCCCCCTGACTGGAGGTGTATCTGTTCGACTTGTAGCGCCGGTATCTTTTTTGCCTTTCTTTTTCGTATCGTCACGTTTCTTCTTTCTCTCTTTTTGGTTCCCCTTCTCGTCTTCTACCGGTACCGGTTGAAGTCCTGCATTGACTACAGCTTTTTGGGCTAGTTCCTCCTCCATATCATCCAATGCGAACATTTCGGCCACGAACTCGTCATAGCGCTCGCATAGTGGACGCCATGTCTGTCTCTCTGCACTACTCTCCCTATTTTCGAGTAAAGCGTCGATATCAGTTGGTGGAGGGAAGGTAAAATTGGGGCCGGCGTTCACCCGCACGATCGCCTCTCGGTAGAGTGAGACCATCGGGTAGTATCCCAGAGTCCCATCATCGAAGGGATTGTGCCGTTCCTTGAGATTAAGTGCTTGTCGGTCCTTCGCAGCCTTTCGCTTCGAAATTTCGCGAAGTTGATGGTAGTCGTATAGATCGTTAAATGCGATTCCTTGGCATTCTCCATTGACAAAATAAGCGATTCGAGAGCCATGGAGGATGGGCAGTTCTCTGGTTATACCTTGATCTCCAGTTCGAGTGCCTTTTGCTGGTCTGGCTTCTACTTTACGTTTCTTACCAGTGTTCTGCGGGACCACTTTTTCTTCTTCCTCCAAAAGTGCCTTCATCTCTTTTGAAACAGGATACTCTGCCATCTCGAAATACGGTTGGAGCTTGAGACCGATTGGGATCCTTTTTCGGACCAGATGAGCTGGGTCGTAAGGGTCATCAGGGTCTGGCTGTCGTTTTGGAGGTAGGTATATGTATAGTCCCACTACATCTCCCTGTTTGAAAGGACGCCCGTAAGGTTTCAGACGTGAAAGCGTCACTGCTTCACCCGTCAAGTCCCGCATCCCGTAACTGTACCCGTCAAGGCCAACTGGTCCATTTAGTGACGCTTCTCTTCTCCCCCACCCAAGTCTCACATTCTTTCCCAAGTTGGACTGGCCGTCGGGTGACTCTGAGCGTTCGATGTGAAACTCGACATACCATTTGCCTTCTCGGACAGGTACGTTCAATCGAGCGCTCCTGAAGCCACCGAATCCCTCTACGGCAAGAGCATCTTGGGAGATACGAATATGTGGTGATCGGTCTTCCCAACTGACTCTGATGGTTGCCGGCGCGTTTTCGATAGACCGATGCAAAACGAGTTTACCAGGTTCGGACGCTCCTGCTGGCGTGTAGCGAAACAACGAGCGGTTGACTGGGACGTCTGGTGTGAGGAAGAAGCGGGAGCCATTAGGAGCTGGGACGAATGTTGGCAACTTTGAGATTCGAGCGGTAGGAAGGGCTGCAAAGTCGAGGGGAATTGCAGACTCGGAAAGCCCCTCTAATGCTTGTCCTGAACGAAAAGCTGCAACTCCAGACTGGTCTCCGCCAATTGGGCCAGGTGATGGAACGTCAGTGGTTGTAGAGGGAGCAGCGCTTGGATCTCTTTTCCTTTTCTTTGAATCTGCTAGTTTTTCGGACCCAGAATCCATTGCGGTTATCGCTCTCTCCACTAACTGTTTTAGAAGTTTCGACTTGGCTGAGTCTGAGATTCTGAGCTCTGGGTGCGAGTTAAATATGAATCAAGTTATAAATCCACAATTAATGGCCCAATAAACAGAACATATATGCACTAACGTAGTGAACATGGAAATGCATTGACAGTCGGTGTCTATATAAATGCCCAGAGGAGGCTTGAGTATATGACATAGAAGTACTATGCTTTTCACCTTCACCGACATGATAACGACAGGGCTGCTCCAGATTGAAGGTAACAGTTATGTGGATACTCCCCATTGAGCCAGAATTTTTGCTAAGCGGGATTCTTTGGTCGTCCCAGCAGACGCTGACCAGCCACAATGCCATATTGCCGTGACTTCGACCCGACCATAGCGATCTCGTGCATCCCATTCTTTCCTAATGTCTGGAACTGCTCTTAGAAGAATCGGAAAGGTATATAGAGCATTTACCGTTGCCTTGAATACTCTCACGATGCCCACAGGAGGCAAGGGACCTTACAAACACCCCAATTGAGGTGAGCGCTTTCGTGCTTGACCCCCGGTGACAAGCAAACGACTCATACTCACCATAGGGTATCACAATAAGCCCTAAGGAAGAAAATTTATTCGAATGGGATATCGTAATAGCTGGACCAGTGAGTGCCTTTGGATCCGATGTCTCGATTATGCGATCTAAACAACTTGTAGCCCAGCAGCCCTTATAAAGGTGCTACCAGTGGCTTTGATAGACACGAAGGCTGATCTTATTGCTAGGTGGCAACTTCAAAGTGAAGGTTGTCTTTCCGGAGAACTTTCCATTCAAAGCGCCGACTGTAAGCAGCATATAAGACGATAGATTAAACTAGACTGATCTCTTCTATAGCTTACTTTTGTAACGAAAGTTTATCACCCTGGTATTAATGAAGAAGGTGCGCCAATACATCCTCGCTCATTTAGGCAGTCCCTAAAGGTCCACAGGTCAAATATGTGTACCTGTACTGAGAGATGAAGTAAGTCTTTCAACTGTTGCATTACGAATTTGTCACCAATCTGCCTTCTCCTAGTGGAAGCCAACTATAACGCTGTCAACGGGTGCGTTCTTGTGAATATCATTGCATCTCTGCTGATATAAGGGTGAAAGTGCTTCATATCGTCTATGACAAGCTCGCCAATCCTTCACCGGATGACCCATATGAGGCCGATATTGCTGCAGTACGTGATTCCCGTAATCTGCTCTCTGCTGTTTCCTCAAAAATCTTCTTCAAAGCTTCTCAAGTCGGACAAGCCCAAGTTCACCTCGACGGCAAAGGAATGGACGAAGAAGTGAGGCAATTCATTTGGCGCTAGAGAGTGCCGGCTACTAATGAAACTACCATCCAGATACGCTACATAGGAGCTTGATCGAACTAGTATTTGTATAGATACTTTGCTGTGCCCTTCTTGAACAAGTAAACTGCCTATCATGGAACTAGTGTGACTGAGGCGGTGGTCCGCACCTGCTCAGTTTCCAGGCTTTTGAACCCCGCCAGCTCGCTGTATCCTTCACGACCGAATCCAAAAACCTTTCGGTCTAAAAAATATTATTCCTAATCATTAATCTTATCACCTTCGTCGCCCTAGGCGCTGACTTTCTTCGGAACTCCCAACTAAAACTTATCATAACGCCACCAGGAAGTGAAAATCTCCCCCTTCGACCCAAATATGTATCGATTCCGGTACGTCTTCGATGTTCTCGCACACGCTCCCACCGTGCGTTTACCATGAGGTTCGAGCTTACACTCTATTATGGCTTCCCTTTACGGCGACCAACACACTATTCAGCAAGAAATCAGAAACAAAACGTCCCCAAGTGATTGAGGACGGCGTTGATCTGTTGATTCCTCCGCCATCGTCGACGTCTTCAACCTTTGACCGGTCCCCAACATTGCCTGCTCTATCCACTGGATTGGAATTTCGCACAAGCGTGATATTTCCAGAGTGCGTTCTTTGTCTCCGTACATCTGTGACGCCATGAGCGCTCATCCTAATCTCAGCCTGACCCGTCAGTTTGCCAAAGCTGGTCTCGCCGCCAACGTTCCCGAAAGTAAACTAAGGTCTCGATTGGCTCAACAAAGGGCAAAAGGTAACAAAGAGGAAACAATCACGGAGGAAGAGGAAGCAATCATGTTTGCTGCTCTCAGTTCGATACAAGGCATTCGGCGGAGAGGCAATTCGACATCTTCAGTAGTCGATGCATCAGTCGACATGCAATATCCGGAAAGTGTCTCGAGTTCAAAATCATCCGGCCCCTCATCGGCAGGTCTCATCAATTCGTTTCCCGAAACTCCCGCAGTGCAAGAGACATCAATCTATCCTTTTGCATCATTAAGCTCTCACAGCTCATCTTCCTCCTCCTCAAGACGTCATAGTAATAATCTATTCGGCGCTTCAAGATTGAGGGACATAAGCCAGATGAGAAGTCATCGAAATCGGAGCAGCTCTTCTGCTTCGACGAGCCAAGAGAGCATGCAAGCGGTTGCGATATCTCCTGATAGTAGTCAAGCCGGTGATATCAGAGATGGTCAAGAAGTAACTTCCAGCTCATCATCATCGCCAGTAGTAGAAAACGGCAACCATCAACTGAGCGACAAGGACAAGACACCCACCGCCCGCGTATCGAATCTCCCTTCTGCTCCGCGCCTTCCTAACGGAAACACGTTAACAGTCGCCCAGATTCGTAGAATGTCGGTAGCTCTGGAACGGGCCATGTCCGCTTTGATTGAAAGCGATCCTGAGGCTGATGAGGATGAAGAGAAGATTCTGGCACCATATTCCGTCCCTCTTGGCGGTGGATATCCGCCCAGACGACCTCCTACTGTGCGTTTTCACAAGCGAACGGGTTCTGTCGATCTCTTCTGACGCAGTCATTTCTAGGCATTCAATGACCCTAACCATCCCATTGCAGTTGCCGATCTCAATGCAGTCCTCGCCTTTCTAGCCGATAGTGAACGTGCAAGGGATTCTCACGTAGGGAATGATCCGCATAGCATTCCAACTCCTGTGGCCCCAGTACCTGTCACTCGAACGCCTGGCTATGTTCCTGGGATGGCCCGTCCGATCTCACCAAGAGACACGTCCGGCCATGAGTCAGAAGACTATTCGACCACTCCTCGAGCGACATCTCCCGTCTCTCCCTACGGTCGTGTGCACAGAGGTTTAGTGCCGCAAAGCAAAAAGCAGGCCAATAGTCGCCCTTCAACGGCGCCGACAGTCGTCGCTACTGCTAACGCTGGACCCATGTCCAACTGGGGTGCACACGACGAGTCTATGGTTGCGACGCTGGAGCGGTCTTTGAGTGCAGGAGGGCAATTGTATGAACGCCGAATGCAGGGGAATGGATACGGCTACTCCTCTATGGCTGTCTCTCAAAACGGTCGCACTTTGACCTCAGGCGGATCGTCCACTGTTAACTCCAACACACAACGCCCTGCGACGGCTCAGAACGGTGTCCAAGCGTATACTAACGATGGCTTCGGTCGGCACGCAGGGATACAAAGTTCGTACAAGCAAAACCAAGATATAGATTTGACGCGGGGTATGCCAAGAGACAAGTCCAATTTACACTCCATAACTGGCCCGGCGCTCCCAGACTCGCCAATGATTCACGATGATATGTTTAAACCCTATGTACCTCTCACAGTCCCTGAGTCCTGGGACGCCACTCAAACGTATGCGACACCTCAACCAAGCATGACATCGTCGGGTATCATCATGCCCCAGCCCACGACTCACCGACCGATGAGAACTCCAGTCTCTATACCCGTAAGGTCTCAGACCCCCAACAACATAGCTAGATCAAGCACCCCTACTGGTGCAAGAGCAACATCACCTCCTATCGGTCGTGTCGGTACTCCAAACTACCTGGTTCAACGGTCTCCATCAGCCAATGGATACAACCTAGACCAGGAGACGCAGGATATCACCGTCAAGCGTGCAGTTTCACCCCGTCCTGCGTCTTCACACACTCCATCAAACTCATCGACATCGGCATACAATCCGCTTCTGCATTCATCCATGGGGAGCTCATCCCGCAGCTCCATAGGATCAATCGGCTCGAGCTACCATTCGTCAGATGAAGAACCCAATTCGAAGTTTAAAGAGGTGACCAATTGGTTATTCGATCCAGAATCAAAAGGATCGACTTTT
>WSTP01000270.1:0-17830 GCA_019627735.1 Serendipita sp. 400
CTTACCATTGCAAGTCATACTGCATCGTCCATCGGTAGCGACTGCAGCAGTTAATGCCGTTCCACAGTAGCACTCCTAAAAAAAAAAGAAGAAAAAAAGGAAGAAAACTCGATCAACAAAGGATTCGGGCCAAAAAAAAAAACCAAAGAAAAAACGTACCCCTGCGTATTCCAAACCGGCAAACTTATAGGTAGCGCTCGCCGCTTTGCACGCGTCCAAACATTTTTCGACTGTCATCGCGCCAGTGACACCCATACCGATAGGGAGCGCCCGGTTGGCGACCGAATCTACATAACATCCCTTGCTCGTCCACCCGTTGTACGAAGGTAAGACGGCAGGACCCGTTTGGGCCGGCTGAGTGCTAGAAGTGGTGGAAGCAGTGGTGGTCGTAGTGGTGGTGGTGGTCGTTGTTGTTGTGGTAGTAGTGGTAGTAGTCGATCCGCCGATGGGTGGGACATTGTATCGATAGAGAGTGAGACGGTTTCCACCTCCGCACAGATACGCATTGTTGCCTATTTAACAAACGGAGAGAAAGAAAGGTTTGGTGCGATTAACATCATGCCCTTTGTGTCGATGTCAAGAACAGATAAACACTCACCAGCACAGGTCTATCAGCCAATCAAGGAAACAACAAGGTTAGTATTCAAACGACCAAAGAAGTGTCTAGACGGACCATGTCGCAACCGCTAGTGGCAGCCACTCCACCGTTAGCAATACCATTACCACAGTCTATACAAAAAAAATCCCTTTAGCATTTAAAGTGTCCGCACGATGCGCTAGTACATACAGCATTCCTGCAACGCAACCAAAATGTCAGGATCGTTCCAATGTACGAGGTAGATATAGAGGACAAAGGGCTACGTACGACAGAGTATTCCAATCCTGCATATGTATATCCTTGACCTTGGCATGCATCGATGCACTTTTGGGGTGTGAGTTGACCTGCATAGGCCATTGCGACGGGGAGAGAGCGTGCGCCGGGAGCATCGCTATGTAATCGCAGAGGGGAAAGAGGGGAGGTTAGCGTGATATCCCTATGTGAATGTAGATTGTCTGGGGGGATTGAACCAGTACATACGTGTAGCATCCTTGATAACCCCAGTTGTTATAGCTCGCTCTGATGAAACGCAAAAAAAGTAACCAATATCAGAACGAGTGGTTATGGTGGCCCCGTCGGTCGACGTACAAGGCAGAAGGTCCGGTTTGGGTCTTTGAAGTCTTGTAGACGTTGAGTCTATATCCACCACCGCATGTCTGCGTATTATCACCTAAAGAAAGAAAGAAAGAGGCAACCAGGGGGGAGAAGCAAAAGGAGAATTATGTCAGAAACGACAGGAAGAAATAAAGAGAAGCGTCGAAAAAGGCTTTACCTGCACACATCATATTGCATCCGTCAGCAGCAATGGTGGCTCCATTGCGAATCTGGGTGTCACAATCTATTTATAAAAATAAAAATAAAGAAAGGTTCAGAAACTTCTTCCTTGTGGCGTTTTGTGAGAAATTTTGGACGGGCCGAGACAAGGGGGTCGAGACAGGAGAACCCGACTGGACGGAGCCTAGTTCGGAGCAGATTTGCGTATATATAGGATCGGTGTCACTTCCCCGAACCCCGCACAAGCGCGGGAAGAGAGTAACGAGGGGTGGAGGATTGAATATGTTCAGTGGAGGAAGGGAGAAAAAAACGTACAGCATTCCTAATGGCAATCGGGTAAGTAACATACCGACGACGAGAACGACCAGCAGGTGATTAGGGGAGGATAGGATAGGATAGGAAAGACGTACTTGGGAGTATTCGAGACCAGCGTAGATATAATTATTCGTGTTGCAGTAGGCGACGCATTTGTCGATGGTCATCGTAGCAGAGGTAAAGCCTCCTGCAGTAAAAGTTCGAGCGGCTCCATCGCTATATTGTCGAGGATAAGCAAGAATCAGCAAGCGAATACACGATTTGTGGGTCGGAGAAAACGTACGTGTAGCAACCTTGGTAGGACCAGGTGGCCGGTAAGACGGGGGCGGCTCGTTTTGCGAGTTGAGCAAGTCTATGGTGTTGTTCTTGTCGTTTGTTAACATTATTAGTGTGTGGAGACTGGATAAGTTGAATGTTAGCGGATGTATTCTCGATGAAGGGCAGCGGAGTGAATCACCAGATCGAATAAGAGTGCGTTTGCGGAAAGGACTGGAAGTAGAGCGAGAGTGGCCCACTGACGAGCACTGGGGAGAACCATCCTCGATGTCGGTGCGCTCGACGACGACGAGGAAAAGAAAGATCCAACGAGAAAAGGGAAGGAGGAGGAGAGGTTCAAGAAGGGATAAAGGAGCGGAGAGTGTGGATGTGAGGGATCTGTTTGTGTTGCCATCTGTCCACTGTCCACATTCCGACGGCTCGACAAATGCACCGGCCGCCGTTGTCCCGTCCATTTCTGTCAGTTTCCCCCGCTTACAAGTCGCTTATAGCAGTCGGAGTCGCTTTATACTGCTTTATAAAGGGACGGAGAGCAACTAAGGCTGAAACACGACTAAGTAAGTATTGGCCAAGAAGACGCCTACAGCACTACCCCGCAAAGTACCAAGAAATGTCCAAAATAATCGTCAACAACCGACATCAAGAGGATCGCCTATGGTACAATTCCTAATAATAGTCCAGAACCAGAACGGAGAGTAACGTAAAAAGTTATTGGGGAAGCGGAGCATCATTAGTCGAGGCACCCGCCCGCCCTTATTTGTTCGTTTATTTATCCGACCCCGTCTTTAGCCAGTCAGTCAACCAAGCCACTGACCGGACTACTCCTTCCGCACTTTGGTCCATCATTTACGTCTAGTTTCAGTTGATTCATCCACGACTCAAGACAACGTTGCGCGACCGTGAACCGGACCGCCCTTTATCGCATCTCCGATCGCATCGAAAACTGGCTGGAATTGGGCCATTGTCGCTGCTGCTGCTTTCGAGGTTGTAACTGGTGCTATTGGTTCCGTTGTTAGGCTCCTGTTAGATGGACACCTCATTTTCGGGCACACCAGTATAAATCTTTAGCCACGCCTCGGATCCTCGCCCGCCTCGAACAGCTTTCTTCGCATCAATTGCCGCTTCGATATACTCTTCCAAAGTTCCACCAAACCGACTCCCAGTTTTCCAACCATCCGCCATTCCAGATCCGATTCGTGAAACCAATGCTCGTCCTCTGACATCACACGTCCTCCAAATAGCAGCATGAAGTGGGAGATAGCTGACCACTTTCTCAGGAGCTTTAGGGGCAGGATGTGGTCTCGCAGCGGGAACTGGAACTGGTACTGGTACTGGTATTGGGTTGGCAGCTCGTGGGGGTGCTGGATGAGATGATGCGAACAATATTTCAGCTGATTCAGCTTCATCCGCACGAATCTTCAAATAGGGCTCCGAGTTGATTTCCTCCCGAACAACAACTCCCGCTTCCACTGCCACTTTTATATAACCACCCCATTTCGCTTGAAATCCGCTCTCTCGCCTCCAATACGATGGAGGTACAAGCTGGGAAATCAATGCTCTTCCCTCGCCATCGCACACCGTTCGGATAGCACCGCGTAGTGGCTCGAAATTGATAGAGGTCGATGTGGAAGGAGCTGCTGGTACTGGAACCGATGCTTCTAGCTTCTCTTGTCCACCGGTCGACCTTGCCAATACTGTCACTGGTGTCGTAACCTCGTCCTCTGGTTTAACTGTGGTTGGAACTACAGGTACACCCGATTTTATTGGCTCTGGTGTTGCTGGCGAGAGGCCCTTGTTGGACACAGGAGGCGGAGGTCGGGGTAGTACCGGTGACACGGTCGATGTGGACGTGGACGTGAGCATGGACGTCTCGTTTTCGATCTCTCCAGTATATGTCATCAGCCACACTTCGGTCCCTTGCCCACCTCGAACAACAGCTCGTGCATCAACCGCCATTTCGATATACTCTTCCAATGATCCACCAAATCCACTCCTAACGTTCCAACTAGTCACTACCCTAGGTTTGATTCGTGAAACCAATGCACGCCCAGACCCATCACAAGTCTTCCAAATGGCGGCATGAAGTGGGAGATAGCTGATGCCTTTCACAGGAGTAATCGATGCTGGTAGAGGTGCTGGTGCCGATGTAGATACTGGTGGAGGTGGAGGTGCTGTTGCTAGTGGAGGTGGGGGTACTGGTGACAACGAGGGTGCGGACACAGAAGTGCCGCTTTTGGTTATCTTTGAAGAGATAACCTTCAACCGGACCTCAGATCCATACCCATCTCGAGCAACAGATCCCGCATCGACAGCCGAGTCGATATATTCATTCAAAGTTCCATCAAATCCACTCCCAGTTTTCCAACCATCCGCCATTCCAGATTCAATTCGTGAAGCTAATGCTCGTCCCCCAAGATCGCACATCCGCCAAATGGCATAATGGAGTGGAAAGTAGTTGATTGCATTCGTAGGAGCAATAGGGGCTGGTACCTGTTTGACAACTTCTGAGGTTGTAGAAGGATCTACACGAATCTTCAAGGAAGGCTTTGAGTCAATTTCGCCTTGGCTGACGACTCCTGCTTCGACTGCCGCCACTATATAATTTTTCCACTTCCTTGTAAATTTGCTCTCTTGTTTCCAATTTGATGGAGGAGAGAGCAAGGAAATCACCGCTTGTCCCTCGCTGCCGCCCACCTGTCGAATGGCAAAGCATAGTGGCTCGAAATTGATAGAGGTCGATGTAGAGGGAGCATTTGGTACTGAAAGCAATGCTTCTGGCATCTTCTGCTCACCGATCGACCTTGTAAATATCGCTGCTGGTGTGGTATCTTCGTTCTCTGGTTCAGTTACAGTTGGAACTATCGGTACACCAGATGGCTCGTTGTTTCCAGAGTTCAACGAATCGACTACCCCCGTGTGAAAGAGATTGGATTCTGTCGATGTTGCTACAGCCTTCATTGCCTCTTCCTCTGTTATAGCTGAGCCTCCCATGGTTTCGGGTCTCAACTCCTTTCCTTTATTCGTACTCTCCAATCCATTTTTCTCCTCCCTTGATTCTTTAGTGGTCTCTTTTGCCCTTGTCATTGATGGTGGCGTCGAGGGTGGCTCTTGTTCCTTGGCTAGCTTCTTTTCCGCCTTGATCCTTTGCTCTTCGAAAGTAACCCCTCCTCGCTAAATATCATCAGAAAATGATTCAATGCAAGCTACAAGAAGAATATGATTTCCTACATACCTCATAAGAGAGACGTGGAGGCTGACGAGGTGGGTTCAAAACAACCCACACCCCTTCCGAATCTCGCCCAAACTGCACGACGCCATCATCCCAAGCCAACTTTCTTGACTCCGCCACACGCGTTTCGCAAAAGGGGATAGTGATCGGTTTTCTGGTTTCATGCCCATCGTGCTGTCGGTTGCCTTCGCTATTTCCGATATCCTGCTTGAAAATGGGGATTCTCAGCACCTTGGGATATCTCGCTTTGACGTTGATACGTCCGTTTGTGACGCATAGGATGGCCGAGACTAGCTCGCGATATTTGGGGTCGTAGTCGGTTGGATGGTATATTCGTGTTTCATGAAGACCACATTCTTTTATTTCCTCGCTGGGGAGAAGAGGAGATTCTAAAGCCGAAAACGGCTGCGGATCTTTGTCCTCGACGTTCTGGACGGTCGCCGCAAGTTGATTGGGCGTCAGTAAAGCAGTGGGAAGAGCGCCCACGAGATTTATCTAATTCCATTGGGGAAAAGGGAGACGTCAGTTCCTCAGTTGTTTCCCTAACACGAGCAAGGAGGGTCACCTACCTCATTTGAAAGGAACGCAGAGACACTCGTTTTCGGTGTAGTAGGGTCTAATGGGGCTCCATTGATCCATCTAGTTCCATTTTCTTTCTTAATATTCTCCACTGGACCTACATTCGTTGCGGCTGGCGATAGGAGCGGGTTCACAAACTCCGGCTCCGATTGTTCCTGACGTTCTTCATGTCCCCCTGACTAGCAACACGGAAGATAACAGAAACCAGAGTAAGTTGTCCTCCCGTTCATAAGGACTTGAATGGTCACTGACCTTACCAGCATGTTCTGTCGCCAACCATTCAAGAGTCGCTTGGTCTTGACCCGACTTTGTCCGTTGGAATATCACTGGTACGATTGCCGAACGAGCCATCTCAACTTTCAATTTCTGCACGGGGGACAAACCAACGGATACTAAATCGTCGAGCTCGATTAAAATCGGCGTCTCATCCCACAAGGCCGCCTCCTCCTTCTCCTCTCCACTCTGTTGGAAATAGCTAACCACCCGAATCGAGTCGGGGGAGTAGATGGCACATTGATTCGGTCGAACTTGCATCAGCTTCGTATCACCATTATCACGCATAAACGATGGGATCTGAAGATGAGAAAGTAGGCTCTTCTTCCAGCGAACCGAGTGGACATTGAAATGCCCGAGAAGGAGAAAGTCGAAGTGGAAGAAGAGGGAGGGGTTGACTCTCTTTGGATCTGTGGCTATCAAGAGAACGTTTGCAGGGCTGCTCGCACTCATGCTTGCGAGAGACGCCAGCGATTTTGTCAAAATGGAGTTGGTAAACAGGTACTCCTGGGCGTTATCGAGGACTGGTTCGACGACCGGTCAGTTTAGGGTATTTCTGTCCACATGGTCAACGAGATGCTCACCTATCAGTTTCCTTGTCGCCGTTTCAACCGAGAGAAACTCGTGTACGGCCATGTCCATCAGGACAGGAACAAGGCCAGCGCTCAGCAAGACGGGATCGTCCAATTCCATCACGATGGTTCGATAGGTGGAGAACCTTTCCCGTAAATCATCGTCGTCCGGAGAAGAGACTAGCATCGTCAAAATTGTCTGCCTGAAAGCGATAAATGTCGCCGCTTCTTCATCCCATTTCTCTTGTTCGACCAGCTCGATAAATCCTATTACGAAACAAAGGCGATAAGTGAACACTCAGTGGATAGGAAGAGAGGGTTCATGCGTACGTTGAAGATCGAAAACTTCGTCGAGTTGACCAAGTACGAATTGAACCGTCGTCAAAATCTTCTGGGAATCCTTCATACAAGATGGCGGCGTGAACAAAGCGAGCAGATGTGTTTTCGTAATAGAAGATTCCTTGAAGGAGATTGGACAGGAGATGATATTCTGATGTCCTTCCACCGTCTTTCCACAGAGGGATTTTGATGGGCTATTGGAAAGTCAGGGACATGAGTACCCGGAAAGGAAAACCGTACCCAGAGAGATGAAGGATATCAGATTCCCTAGATATACAGCTGGAGAATCGAGTTTGAAATGAAGCCGTCCCCCCACTTAATCTGGCAGAATGTCCGAATGAGCACCAAAGCGATGGTTAGACAAAATGGGCACGTACACCAATAGTTGACTGTTCTCATGTTGTATGTGTGCCGTTGTTATGCTTTGAGAGACTGCATAAAGGTCGTGTATCTATGGAAGAAAGGTATTAGATGGAGCTCTTGTCAATCCGACTCTCGTTCCGCGATTTATCCCGCAACATCCTCCTAAGGTGGCAGATGCATACTCACTAAAGTCCCAATAATCAAACCAAACGTCGTTCTACTCCCGTTCTTATAGACTCGGCCGTTCCCATAGCTGGCAAAGAGATCATAAATATCGTCTTCTGGCTCGTCAATCTGGCCCAATAATGGACTTGAATGTACAATAAATGGAGCCGAAATAGCTGTAGATACTCTCATTGCTTCATCCAGCGGCGTGAATGGAGAGCTCAGTAGAAATATATCATGGGCGTAGTGGCTGGAATCGCTTGCTTTGTTCGTCAGGCTCTCTAGTAGTCACCCGAGCCCATAGCCTTTCCCATGCGGTTATGTTTATGAAAGAGTGTAGAAAGGTCATAGTCCATTCCTCCGCCAAATAATATACATATATATATATATCTGAAGCGACTACAAATATATAATTTCCAACACGCAGATAGGATTCGGTTACACGTCATCTATATGAAAAGGTCAAAACCCTACCCACGGGACAGTGAGTCACTGAAGGGTTGCTTACCAGAGACAAGCCTGGCCCACTGTTGCGCTTTGATACCCCCGATTGTTACGAGACCTTCATTCTGTGCAAGCTCAACGTACTCAGTCAGAGTCTTCACTTTCCCCTTTTGCTTCCAACCTCCGTCGAGAAGAGTTCCAAGCTGACAGAATTTCAATTGTAATTGCCCGCTCAACGATGCTTTCTTAAAGGCCGCGAGGAGTGGCTCAAATCGAGATAGGTCCCGCTTTGGAATATGCTCTTGAACGTTAGATTGCTGGTGTTATCAATGTCAATAAGAGTAAGTAAAGCTCATCAGATGAACATACTTTGTTTTCCACGTGGATATTACCTCGAGGAGGCTCCAAAGCCACCCAATGTACACTCAGATCGAAGCCAATTTGTACAACTTCGTCTTTTATTGCTTGAAGAAGTATTTCACCGGCCATGGAGCTTCCAATGGACCTCTGTTCTGCTAGAAAGCCAACAACTGAGGAATATTCTGCTCTAACCAATGCGCAACCAGAGGTTAGATGCAGTATTGCGGCTACAACGGGTTCGTGTTCCGGTGGATAGTCCAATGGCTGTAGCTAGGGACAATTTGGATCTCAGAATTGAGCAGAGGTTAGTAGAAATATACGCACTCCGGCTAATTTCACCGTACCGGTGGGAGTGATCTAACCAGTCAAGTTAGCGGGTCGAGCACCAGTTTGAGAAAACATATGAAACTCATCTCACCTTTTCAACTAGAAGGAGCCATTCCTTCCCTGCCTCGATCCCTCGCTGAACGTGGTGTTCGGCGCACGCAGAATTCACCATTTGCGTAAAAGTCATAAATCCAACATGGAGAGCCCGAATGTCCTCCTTCGTCCCCATCAGCTTCCGAACGGCCTCGAAATCTGCTCGTGTCTCGAAGCGATTTCCCGTAATGCGGAGAATCGCGGTTGCAAGTAGTCGATACTTTGCTGGATACACCCCAACAAGTGTCGTCATTATGACATCGACACTTCCACTACTATGAGGGCTTTCTCCTGGACCAATCGAGTTAAAACTAATATCCATTGACACTGGAAGGCTTGATTCAGATAACCTATCCATCTCTAGTTCAGGATGGACCTTTGTGACGCCTTTCAGTGGAAAGAGTATAAATTTGAATGCTGCAACTCACCGGTGATAGAGTCAAATCCTGGCTCGGTAATGGGTCTGACGGTTTAGGTGGGTTCATGTGACTCTCTACCACTACCGCTGCTGCAGTTGCATCATGACTATGATCGTCACTGCCGAACACACGGTCAGCTGCATGGTGAACCTCTTCAACGGGTGGTCGTGAGACAATGGTCTATACCAAGAGGTGTCAAATTGGGTGCTCGATAGGTAGCCGATATCTTACTTCAACTTCCGGCCGAGGTCGTGGTAGTAATTTGATCATCTGCTTTCCACTAGCCTCGAATGAAACGTCCACCAAGCGTTGTGCTTTCGCTCCATTGACAAATTGAGTAAAAGTGCACCAACCTAGTTTCTGTACCTGGGCTCGAGTACCGGTCTCCTTCCGGACTGCCTCGAAATCGACGACTGGGGCTTCCAGTCCACCTCCTACAGCGATGATGGCAGAGATCAAGCGACGAAATTGTTGAGGGTAGTCGTCAACATCCAGAGTAATTGTTTCTTGTCCTGGATCCTGAACCTCCGGAGGGATGGTTTGGGCGAGTGGCGACTCCTTATTGTTGACGTCGACGGATTCCAGCAGTAATGGTACTGACGTTCTATGGAGATCTCCAGTACTGCTGAGGATAGGAGAGCCGGTTCCACCTTCGGCATCATTGATAGTTCTTGTGTTTGTAGGTTCCGGCACGGATTTGAGGTCGGCGGTGGATACAGAACTAGCATACCCGTGGTCGGGTCGTTGCATGACGGAGGTGTTGCCAGTACTATCGCGCGAATTTGGGCCTTCGTCCGTCGATAGGAGGTGGTAATCGGCGTCTGAGGTTTGGACCTCTCTTACATCTTTGGTGATAGATCTCGATGTCACCTTACCATATGGTAGTGGAGAAATGGCCGTGAGCGGTGTAACGGCATCAAGGCTTTCCTCCCGTGCGTTATCAAGTCGAGTTGACGCTTGTATATCACTGAGAGAAGATGAATGAACCGGAATGCTGACTAATTCGTCGAGATCAACAACAATCTGTGAATTGCCCCATTGAGCTGAATGCATTTCCCCTCGTCGTGATACGGTCGCTCGACACGATTCTGGAGAATACAAGGCACACTTTCCAGGTGGCACGTATAAATCCTCAGGGAATGAGGTCTCGAGGTGATTTCGCAGTATATTTTGCCAAGTGATAGATCGCGTGTGCCCGAGCGCGAGGAAGTCAAATGCATAGTAAAGGGATGGTGGTAGAGTGTGAGGGTTCGTAGCGGTTACTATAACGCTTGCTGGTCGGCGATTCCCCATGCTTGCCAATGTGGTAAGGGATTTCGTCAAGATGGAGTCAGGGGTTAAATATTCTTGGGCATCGTTGACAACTGCATTTTGGTTAGTGGCATGTACCCTTGAGACAAATGGGAATATACCAATAAGTTTACGACGATTTGTGTTAGAGGAGAGAAACTCGCATAAGGCCATATCCAAAAGCACCGGTACCATACCAGTACCTAAAAGAACAGGATCCGATAGATCAACGATGACCTCATCATATGATGCGGTAGGTTGTCTCGAGAATTCGCCAGCTTGTGATACCAACAAAGCCAGAAGCGTCTGTCTCGTCGCAATGAAATTCGCCGCTTCGTCGTCCCATTTCTCTTGATCTACCAGTTCAATAAATCCTGGGTGACAGTGCTTAGGACTATGTAATTATTTCGAATGCCGTATACTCACTTTGAAGGCTGAACTGATCCGGTAGCAAGCCTAACACGCATTGGATAGTGGACAGAATCTTTTGACGTCCTTCTGTCCCCTGGGATGGTACAAAAAGCGCGAGAATATGAGCCTTTGTCAAGGTATCCTCATCGAAGAATAGTGGACAGCGAATTGACCTGCCAGACAAGGGGACATCATATGACCTCGTCGGACTGCGAAATGGTTCAGGTGACATACAACAGGGTACTGTTACTTACGCAGTCAATAGTATCGATTCTCTACTTCTGGTCACTGAATAAGGGCACTCGGCAAGGATGGGAGCGCAACCTTTTGCGTGTAGTCTATTGGCGTTATAGCTCTATACTTTGAGAGAGACTATGAACAAAACGACCATACATTAAAACTTGGCTGTTATCCTGTCTTAAATGCAATGCAATCATGGATTGTACTGTCTCTTTCAGGTCATTGGCCTGGATACAAGGTGTTAGTAAAGTTCCAAGCTCTCAAAACAGACAATAAACAGTAATATGAGCCTAAATATGGGTAACATCGACTCACCAAAGCGCCAACAGCAAGTCCAAATAGCGGCAACTCATTGTTTTTATACAGAAGACCGTCATCACAATCGGCTAGGAGACCAAGTTGGCTATCTTCAGGCAAGTTTTGGTTTCCCAAGTTCCCTGAATAAAATACGAATGGGCTTGAAGCTAGAGGTCGTTTCATACGACCCCGCTGTGAACAGGTGGAGGTCGAACTTCATGGGCGTTGCTCCCTTGCTTTGTTGGTGCCCACACTAACTCCTCACCGCAACGGCACACAGCCGAATTCTGAAACACCGCAATCACAAAATGAGTGTTATTGATGGGCCGAAACGGTTTCACGGGCCCCAAAATACTATAATTTGCAATATTACTTGTATTAAGCCAAGCACGACGGGACCAATTCTTGGTATAAGGGATAATGTGATCCAGCAAATGATTCAGTTTTTGAGTCCTATTGTTTGTTGTTCTCAAGTGGTGATACCTTGAACCTTTAAATGCATCAGAATATCGATAGATCGCCGAATTTGAAGGGATTCGCCTTCGATCTAAGCATGATCCATTGTGAGTCGCCCGTTCCTCCGGTTTGAATAAACCCTTCATCACATGCTGACTTGACCCAGGAAGTGAAACTCGACCACCCAAACTTTTTGATCTCAGACTTTGTTCCTATATGGGATCTCACATCCTCATATTTGACGGTAACACCTGGATGGCCTCCCGAAAGGAGGATGATTACGAGCATCAAACGCTGGTAGTTTTCTGGGTAGTTTTCTAATCGTTTTGTTGTTGTCTTGCGCTGCTCAAATATGAGATAACTCCATAAATCCAAGAAGATCCAACTCACCAAGGCATCTCTTAACATTTCCCAGGGTGTCTGCGACCATTGCGCAGAACCCGAGTAAGTTGATTGAAACAATGGAATCTAGGGCTTCAGTCAGACACGATCAGCTTACAAACGATATACTTGCAAAAGGATTTCCGTTATTCATCGTCCCGTTGGAAGATGATATTGTTTGGGGACGCTGTTCAGACGCTTGACCGTACATCTGTGATTATGAACGCCAAGCTAGGACGAGAGGTTCAAGAGCTCACCGGCTGCGGTACCAAAGAGATGAAGGTATCGCTACCCAGTGTAATTTGTTTGATATAACCACGGTCGCATGCCGCTTTGACGAGTTGCGTGAAAGACGGCCAACCCATCGCCTTGATGGCATTGTTATTACCGATCAGCTGTCGAACCTCCAAGTAATTCAACAAGGGCCGTAAAGACCCTTCACTCATTGATATCACAATACGCATGAGGGGCTGAAACTCTGTGGGGTAATCTTCCGCTGCTGGGACTGGTGCTGTGAAGTGGGAAGGCGGAGAATCCCTGACGTCTATCTGCGAAACTCACATAAGCCCAAATATAAGAGCGTAGAATCCACCGTACCCTCTGGGATGATGGCTTTGGATCCAAAGTGAAATCCGCGGGTTGAGTTAGCGAGCCATTTACGTGTGATGGATTGAAGGCTGGATCCTGTCAAGTGGATAAGTAAATGAAACGGATTCTAGTTGGTGTAAATCACTTTTGACCCAGCTCCACGGATGGTCAGACTTATAAAGTCTCCCCCGTCGATCCTTGCATGATCAATGAGACCTTCCTTACAGGCAGACTTAACAATCGAAATAAAGGATGATGTCGGATTTAGAGAATCTCTCCCGATGTTGAACTTCTTTCGGACATCGCTATATTTCACCCGAACGCCGACCTGGCCTCCACTCAAGGCCCTCACCGCAGAGACGAGTGACCGCTCATCAGTGGTAGTGATAGTACCAATAGCGGAATTCATTGAAGGACTCTCCTTAGAATCGGTGAGTGGGCTCACAGCGCGTTCGACAGTGATATTTTCTCGTGTTTCGGAGGGACGCGTGGTTGGCGGGGGAGAAAGTGGTGATCCATTTTTTGAAGTCTCGAAAATTGGCGACATTGGAGATTGAATTGGATCCAAAGTCAAACCCGCGGCTTGAACTGGTAAGTCATTCGCCGGTGATGGATTGGAGGTTGGATCCTGTCAAGTAGATAAGTAAATGAAACGGATTCTAGTTGGTGTAAATCACTTTTGACCCAGCTCCACGGATGGTCAGACTTATAAAGTCTCCCCCGTCGATCCTCGCATGATCAATGAGACCTTCCTTACAGGCAGATTTAACAATCGAAATGAAGGATGATGTCGAATTTAGAGAATCCTTCCCCATGTTGAACTTCTTCCGAACATCGCTGTATTTCACCCAAATGTCGGCCTGGCCTCCACTCAAGGACCTTACCGCGGAGACGAGTGACTGCTCATTGGTGATAGTGATAGTACCAACAGCAGAATCCATCGACGAGCTCTGCTTGGAATCGATGAATGGGCTCTCGGTAGTGCTATCATCTCGCGTTTCAGAGGGATGCGTAGTTGGCAGGTTAAGGGGTTGTGACCCATTCATCGAAGTTTCGAGAATTTGCGGCATTGAGGATTGCAACTCGTCGACATGCATCACGATGTAGGTGCTGGCTCCTTCAGGCTCCTTGCCCTCTTCCCTGCCGAGCACGCTGTTGAACGGACAAACAAGCGCTACCTCTCCTTCATGAAGAGCTTTCAAGTCGAATGGAATATCCAAAGAGTCTGATAGGGTGCGACGCCACAGCGGGCTCCACGAATAGCCGCAGAAGCAATAATCAAGGGTACTGGTGATTGAAGGCGGACTAGTTGCGGGATCTGTGGTAGATAAAACCACTTTTGTATTCCGATTAAGGCCTTGACGAGCAAGCGACGCGAGAGTTTGAGTGAGGACCGACTCGGCACGTAGGAAGTCCTGAGAGTTGTCGATCACTTGAAAGATAAAACTATCAGTATGTCCTCCAATAATGACAAGCTCGCGATTTTACATACCGATGAGGCTCTTTTTACCCTCGTGATGCTTCAAGAAACTCCATAACACGATATCCATCAGGACTTCGTCCAGTCGTGTTTTCGAGAGGATGGGATCCGACAAATCTACTACAATCTCCCGTTGTAAATCGAAAATGGAAGACAACTGAATATCATCCTGGGAAGAGAGGAGTTCTGCGAGAATGGTCTGCCTCAACGCCATGAAAGATTCGCCGTCACTATCCCATTTCTCCTCCTCCACAAGTCGATTAAACCCTTTTGCAGATATCAGTCTTCATAATTTGATGGTGGGCCATACGTTACGCTGAAGATCAAATAATTCCTCGAGTTGGCCAACAACATGGTTGATCGCATTCAAGGGCCCGCTGCCACCATTAACACTAGACATAGAGGCGAATAAAGCAAGGAGATGACGAGTCTGTATATCCTTCTCTTCCACTGCTAATGATACTGGAATTGTATTGAGGCCTGAATATAGGTCGTACATCCTTCCTAGCTTGCGAGGCCTAACAATCAGGAAAGGTCAGCCTGGAGTAACAAAAAAAATTATTCTCGTACGAAATAATAACGTTATGATTGGAATTTGTTTCTGTTTGAGCGAAAGTGGCGAGTGTACATCCCTTGGGAACCGGTAAACCCTTGCTGGCATGCAAGCTTTGATAATAGTCAGAAACCTATAACATAAGGAAGCATATTTTTGACTCACATAAGGACTGGGCCATCTGTGATATGGATATGAGAGGCAATAATTCGTTTCACAACACTGTCGTTTGCTTCTTTCTTTGTAGGAAAAATTAGTCGAACAGTTATGAATCACGTTTATGCAAGTAAGGGGTATAAGGCGTAGCACTGAGCATCCGATAGAAAGTCTAGGGGATTCTAAAGACGTACCGAGGGGCTACAAACTAGCCCAAATGTATCCAGGTAGCTATTCCAGAAGATTTCGCTTTCATCGTTCCGACCAAACGAGTCCAAGTTTTGTCCAAACTGATGGGATTCTCTTGGGTGCGGTAGGTTGGGCGCATCCAACGACGAGGGCCTCTGAAGCGAAACCAGAGGTGATTTGGAGGCACGTGATAGTCTCCGTTTTTGTTCTGTATCGTTCATGCGTGAAGAGAGGTCAGAACGTCAGAAGCAAGCAACGAAGACCGTCAGGCTCTGCCTCGCTTACTGGTTTCCACGAGGCGCGCCGCTTCGTGGCTTTCGACAATGAACACCGATGCGAAACGCTTCACTCTCTGGACGAGTCTCGGTTGAGTTGTGACTTCTCATTGTTATGTACAACCGTTTCTGGGACACCATATACATGAATTTCAATAGGACTAGAGGGGGAGCCCTACCACCCCATTGGTGAGTCGAGTGTAGATTCAACCGCCACGTCCTATGAAAGATGAACATGGGCATGATCAGGACGCTTCACACGCACCTTTGGGTATAATGCAATCCATTGTGTATCTCCTGTCCCTCCAGTGTATATCAAGCCATCTTTCTGGGCTGTTGCGACCCATGTAAAGAAGTTTTTCCAGCCCGCCCTTTCGATATCTGCCTTGGTGCCCACCAGCTTTCTGACACTCTCGTAGTCAACCCTTACATGAGCCTGTCCAGTGGACAGCGCCACTATCGCACCTATCAGGTCGTGATATTTGCTAGCATATATATCCACTGTTATACCTGTCGACTTGAACTTCCTCGTATTAGAGGTAACACTCATATGTATCTCAGTCAGTGTCAACCTACTATTGTAGTCTTTCGTGGGACACCTCCGATACTGCCTGCTCGTTGGTGAGCTGGTGATGGGACTCTGGATGTGGAGACGTCCTTAGCTCCGTAATGTAATGAGTATATAAATAAAATTTTGCGAGAAAGGACCCTCACAGGAATATGCCCTTTCCATAATCCTGTCGAACCGTATCGCATTCCGTTGTTCGAAGGACTGCCACTGCCTGCTCGATTGGCTCTCGTGTCACCTCGATACTCAGTAATAGAACGATCTGGGACTCGGGTTGGACCCTCAAAAGGCTTCAAGCGGTCGTCCTGTGAATCGTAAATCTCAGTCATTTCCTGCCAAGACTAGACCCACCTCTATCTCTTCTTCTTCTTTGAGTGAAACGAAATGACCCGCTCCGGGAAGTATAATGTCATCGATATATCCTCGGTTTGCAGCCGCTCGAATCAGTTCACCAAAGGAAGACCACCTCGAATTCTTATATTCTGGGTCTTTGATGACATCTTCCATCAACTCAGGATACTCCAGAGCAGTCCTTAGATAGCCCTCAGTCCTAGATATGAGAATGCGTACGAGTGAATGGAATTCTCTAGGATAATCCTGCGCTCTAAAGGTTTTAGGGTAGGATGCGTCTGCCTTGGGAGATGGCTTGGCCGAGACAGGTTCGAGCTTGGCGCTGGTAAGCCTATAGAGTACAAATGAAGCATTGAACTCACTGGTGGTGGACTTGATCCTAAGCTCGACGTCGTAGAGTGAGGGGCTTTGCGCTCCTCAGGAGACTTATGTACGAGAGCAGGTGCCTGTCATATAATTAGCGAGATATTAAACAGTGAATTCACTTTACGTACCGGTATCAGGGGTTTCAGTTTGATAAAGTCACCTCCATTTATTCTTGTATGCTCGATCAACCCTTCCTTGCAAGCCGCCTGAACCATTAATGAAAAAGATGGCCACGACATAGCTTGAGGATCCCTCTTGGCGTCTACAAGCCCTTTGACCCTTCCGTACTTTATAGGTAGGTCGGGTATTCCTCCACATAACTCTGTGACCACATTGAGGAGTGTTTTAAGGTTGATCGGGGTGTCCCTAGAGACTGAGACGGCATCGCGCTTGTTAAGCGTAGTGTCTTCTGTCTTTGGCGGATGTTGAACTTCATCGCCGTTCGTCATTGCCTTTGAGGGAGGCGGCTGCGCCTCTGGTCGAGGAACTCTGCTTATTCTTCTTGGAAGTATATGAGGAGTAGGTCTACTAAGGTCTTCAACTTTGATGAGGATGTGTGCCGGGGTTTCATTAATTGGAGGTTTTGTTCTAGGCAGCACTTGAAAATCGTGAGAGCTAGGGCGGATCAACAGCACTTCTCCTCTTTCAAGTGTACTCAGATCAAAGGAGAAGTCCAGGTGATCTTTCAAAGTGCGACGCCACAACGGACTCCATGAATAACCACAGAAGCTGAAGCTGAGGCTGCCGAAGATGGTGGAAGGGACTGTTGTAGGATCCGTGGTTGATAGAACGACTCCTGTTTTCCGATATGTATCCTGATGGGCAAGTGAAATAAGGCTCTGCGAGAATATTGACTGGTCATGAAGGAAATCTTGCACATTATTGACCACTGAATACAATAGGGCTTGAATAACGACTCTAAATTAACAAATAATCAGGGCTCACCAATGAGAGATGGTTTTCCTTTGTTACGATCCAAGAAAATCGACAATACAATATCCATCAGCACCTCATCCAGCCCTGTCACTGAGAGAAGGGCATCCGACAAATCAGCCACTACTTCTTGCTCGGATTTAATAATAGAATCCAGAGTTTGGTGACCG
>WSTP01000271.1:0-17776 GCA_019627735.1 Serendipita sp. 400
TCCTATTTACTCGACTTACTATTACTCCTACTACTACTTACTAGGTACTACTCGTCCACGTTCTCTCGTTTACACAATTGTCCACTCGTTTTTAACAGAGTACACTCGTTTTACACGCACACAAATCGCCCTCTTTGAGTTACTGAGTTACTGAGTACCCAGTCTCTTCCTTCCTTCTTCGGGAAGTGTCTCATCCCGTTCACTTGTTCGCTTGTTCCGTTCGCTTTTTTGGTTTGGTTTCATAAGTAATGTAATATAATGGCGGGACGGACGGCTAATAGTACTTGCCTTGTCTTGTCTTGCCTTGTCTTGTCTTGTCTTGCCTTGCCTTGCCTTGCCTTGCCTTGCCTTGTGACTAATAGTAAGAGGTTGGAGTTTGGGTCGGTCGTCCGCTTGCCTTAGTTTTGGACGGATGTGGATGGACGGGATAGACGGACGTACGACGGGACGGAATGGAGGGTTAGCTAGACCGCTACTGCTACGCTACTTAGGCTAATTAGGCGAAAGCGGCTTCCTGACTTCCCGTTCCTCCTTCCGCCAGCCAGTTGGGATTCTAGAACATTAGAAGTAAAACACCGGCAAATAGTATAGTTTGGGGGGAGACCGTACCATTACGGTATAATATAATAACGCAATTCTAGGATTATTCCATTTTTTTGCGTCGAAGAATAATCCGTCGGCGGAGTCATTAGATATGAGTCTAGAGTCTAGCATTGATAGTTAATTGTAGCGTTATGAAGGAAACCAGTCATTATATTATAGTAGCCAAGACCGGATAGTACAGTCCAGCCGGTATGTACGGTATGTACGGCGCGACAGAACGTAATGATATGATGATGATGCCATCACATCAGAAAAGGAATCGTACGGTAGATTACTACATCAGACCAACATAGTATGAACTTCATCGTCAACGTTACATTTCATTAGTTAGCACCTTTACTAGTCCTCCATCAAACTAACAAAGTCACACCTCTCCTAAATAGACAGCCTACCCCAAGGTTTGCCAAGGTAACTAACATTCAACTCGGACTCGAATTCGTAATGATCGCACATTCATTCGTGTTATCGCACAACGAAAACTCCCAACTCGCATACATACACGCACAAGCACAAGCAGCAAAATAGCAGGCGGCAACAGCAGCAACAACAGCAGCAAATAGTAGTAGAAGGTAGCCACCAAAAGAAAAACAGAATATACAAAAGCGTAAAAGTAGAAGGGAAAGGGAAAAGGGGGAAGGAGCGCGAAAAAACAAGCCGGGAGAGGACTCATCCCAAACCCAATCATCGTATTCGCTCCTTCATAAAGAAGTAAAAAAAGAGTAAAGAAGATCCAAGATATAGGG
Organism: Serendipita sp. 400; assembly: GCA_019627735.1. Lineage (NCBI taxonomy): Eukaryota > Fungi > Basidiomycota > Agaricomycetes > Sebacinales > Serendipitaceae > Serendipita > Serendipita sp. 400. The sequence continues at coordinate 1,347 of WSTP01000271.1, forward strand.
TAAAATAGGGTGAAGGAATACACGACGACGACGACGACAGGATCGTCGATCCAAAAGGGGACTGTAGTTGTAAGCGCATGCGAATAATGCCGATTTGCAATGGAGACTTGATCCAATGTGTTGTTCTTTTTTTTGGGACGATGTCATGAAGTGCGATCGAATGAAAGGGAAGTGTCCGCGCGAGCAAGGGAGCGAGAGGGAGCGAGAATAATACACACAATTGCAGAGATGTGGAGAGAGTTGCGAGTCGCGAATCGTCGACGCGAGTCCTTCAACGCTTGCTCTTCGTCGTTCGTTCGAATCGATAGTAAATAATCGGTTGATGACTTGATGTTGATTGGAATGAAAAAAAATTGGATACAAGCGATTGTCCGGTGTTCTGCCGCCCGCCCATCGTGTTCTATATGCTGACACGCTGTGTGAAGGCAAGAAGGGGAGCGAGGGGGGAGGGGAAGGGAGGAAGAGGGGACGAGGGAAGGCGAGAGAGACACACGGTCCGACAAGAACGGATGGAGAGGGGAGATTGAGGGGGCAACGAAAGAAAAATACAAATAGCCAAAGGGATGCCGATCGTCACTCATCGTCGAGCACCTCGTCCAGGATTGAGATTTGGCGCCACATTCGCCGACAATTCTGGTGGTTCGATTGGTCGTCCGTCCAAGGCAGCTTGGATGACTTCAGCTGGTAAATCAATATGGACCCCGGACGCGTAAATGTGAGGGTTAATCACTAGAACCATAGGTCAGCTACGGAGATGAACAAAGTAACGGACACAAACCTGCATAACCAGGGGGGTCGATGCTTGGGACCTGTTGATGTCCTCCCTCGTTCTCGCTCTCCTCACTCATGCTGGCTTCATTACTCTCTCTGCTCCCTTGCCTCATTGGTCTTTGAACTTGCAAAGTTGTAGATGCCGTTGGAGGCGACGAAGACGCTGGTGGTGGTCGCCCACGACCGAGATCAAGACTGCCCCTGTCCAACGTCCTCAAATGAATGTCCGAGACATTCGGAGTAGGCGGGTTGAAAACGTACGGACTGTCCGATTCCTCGTTCTCTTCTTCTTCCCTCAACGGTAACTGGATCCCTATCGACGGTCCTCTCCGATGCGACCCTGTCCCACTTGTCGTAGCTGCATTCTCGACCAGAGGACGAGCCCGCGGTGACACGGGATTGCGAGCCGTTCGTTGAGATGAAGATGAGGAAGCTACGGACGCCGTGTCCTCTTCCTCCCGTTCGTCCGCAGCGGGAATCGTCTGCAATTCTCTCCCGAGTGCACTTGTACTTGGCATAGATCGACTGGAAGACGTGCTTGCACTCACTCGGTGCATAATGCCCTGTCGAGTACTCCTGCTTTCTCCAGGACTGAACGGTGGCGGAGGCGTGAGCGGTGCCGTATGTAAAGCAGATGGCTGTGAAGGTAGCGATGTCGATGCAGGCGCTTTTGGTCTTCGCATGCGATGATGTCCTGTTCGTCTCGTCGACGCTGCAGTAGGCCCGCCAGTGCCAGCGGCCGCATTATTCCTACCTGGCATCCCACCCGCCTCCAACAAGATACTGCCTCGTTCGCTGCCGTAGGCCGGAGGAGGCGCCAAAGTTCCAACGCTAGGTGCCAACCCCCATTTCTTCACGTTTGCTTCGATGAAGACGAACCCAGCCTGGCCCAGGTTGACATGTACAGTACAGGGCCCATCTGCGCCCACAGTTGGGAACAGGTTCCATCTCTGCAGCCCAGCAAAGGCTTCTTCTGTCTTTCGACCGTTTCTAGTGAAGAATACTACTCCTGTTCGTGGTCGGTAACCTACACCCAAAACATCTCCTTCCCGCAGCGGTGGGCCGAATGGGGTTGCCGTGAATGGATAGTTGTATGACTTGTCTCCACTCGAGTGATATGCAACCGAATAACGATTCCATCCCGGAAGTCGGAATGTTGGATACGGTTTTGTCGCTAGCCCCACGGCGACGTTTGTAGTTGATGGAAGGTCAAACATCTTCACTTCCCAATAATAGACTTCGTTCAGCTTCGGAATCGGCAAGTTGGATTGAACGGAGGAACTAGAGGATGGATCGGGAAGGAAAGTGAGCTCGGTTCGTGCATGTACCAGCACGGGTGTCAGCGCTTCGTATTCTGGCTCAAACGACCAGGCTGAGACACCCTTCTCCTGAATCGAGAGGAACTGAGACAATGTAATGTCGGTCGCTACAGAGTTTGGAGGATACTGTGCTTCATAGACTATTCATAAGGTGGGAAAGTGAACAGCCAGTCAGCCACTCTAATCTTTTTCGATATGTTGAACGGAACTCGAACGTACTCTTTGCTTGTCTGAAGCTCCTTTGGACTTCTTCTGAGACGGTTTCCAGCCACCGTTCTTCAATGCCCGCCAAGCCTCCGTCGGCGTCGTTGAACACGTCGTCGCGACTCACATCCACAGGCCCATCGCTGTCCCGCAGCGAAATGCCCCTTCTGCGTCTGAGCAAAAGGATGCATACGAGGAACAGGAGCATTACGAATAAGAGCGTCGAGAGTACGAAGAGGATTGGCAATAAAATCCCGAGAGCATCAGTACCCTCTGGAGACTGTGAACTGGTCTGATAGACATTGTCTTCCTGTACCAATTCCAGTACAACCCTCGGAGTGCCGTTGGCCAAGGTGGAGTAAGGCATTGCGTGACGCTCTTCGTCGCCGCCGGTCGTCTAAAAAGGCAAATATCTAAGCGTCAAAATTATTGAGAGATTATATCAGCAATTGTCGTGGTCGTAAGGGTCAGTCTCCGAGCTCTTGGGAGCAGTTCGATGGGCGTGGTGTTAGTCAAAGGTGCAGCTCTCTTGTGGTCCTGTCCTTGGGCAAGGCCCTTCTGCGGGTTAGCAAAGCAACTGCGGCGACTGCCGAAGATATGCAAAGCAGAACAAGATGGGCCCATACGGATTTTATTCAGGCCACGCAGATTATCACCCAAGCGATTGGCACGCGGTTACTGCTTGGGGGATGCTTTGGCTATCTCGGTAATAGTGCTGCTCAATGCCTTTCCCTCGTTGTCTCTAAATGGCATGCGCTGCTCTTGACCACAACCGACGAGCTTGCTTGTTGACATGTCCAGGGGACTCATTTCGTTGCCAATCGACTGCGAAAAAAAAAGGGACCAATATCACCAGACGACAATTAAAAAGAAAGGAAAATTAGTATATAAACTATAGAACACTGATGCTATCCGTTGCTCGACAATTCCTCTATGGCGATCCTGCGTCTAATATTACTTTTTATTGACCCTAAATAAACGATTAATATCGCATACTCTCACTTGAGCAAGATACCAACCATGCTTTAACGTAGTCCGCAAAGCTGACCATGCACACTGTCTGCCAGATACCAAGACCAATACGTGGAGTAACACCGCGATAGAGCCCCTTGATACCGTTTTCTTTATACACATATGCTAACGTGTTGAAGACGGTAGGTTTCGCTGGGCGATTGGCGGATTTATCTTTGACCATGGACTGCATCTCCACCCGAACAACCTCTATAGGTTGATTCCAAGTGGCTAGGGCTCCACCTATGCAATCGTTAGTACAAGAGGATTTTCCTTGGCGCGAGTAAAAACAGCTTACCAATGGTGGAGCTCAAGATCTTGTCGAGAGCACCAAGAGGCTCCTTTTCGCTTTTACCCTTCATATTTCGGATTGAAGACTCGGCGAGACGCGCAAATCCCATCCTGAACGGTTGAAGTGAGTCTACAGAATGAGCGATGGAAGCTTGTGGTCGTGCCTACCTCGAACCCCAATTGGTCATTTGTCTCAATGCAACCGCATTCACACCCTTGTTGATACCTGCGATCCCTTCTCTCCGATAGATATCACCAAAGACAGCCCAGGTCGAAGGGGGCTTAATCCCCGAAGCGGCCTGCTTGTGACGCGTGATTTCTGCAGTCTTCATGCATGTACAGAAACCTAAAAGAGGTAGTAAGGTCGCATGAGAAGGCCAAGGTGAAGGAAGAGCGAAGCTGGTCAGAATAGCCGGTTTAACACGGGGGTGTGCCTCTTACCCATAGTGGCATACGCTTGCGCGATTCCTCCACCCATACCTCCTACTAAACCAGCAGCTGCTGGGCTGAGACCCATCCCAATGGTGGCTGTCTCAATCTCCGAGGCAGTAAAGAGGAGAACGGCCCCTTTCGTAGAGGCTTCAATCCATGCCTATGTGAATCAGATGATTAGATACGGGACAAACAATCAAGTTCGAGATGAAGACCAGTGGGGTTATTAGAGGAACAGGAGAGACGTACCCAAGGGATGAGACCTTGATAGAAACCAGTTACTCCTCCACGAGCCCAAACGGACCGTAGAGCTTGCACCATGCTTTGTGACCTATTCGCAGCCATTTGCGTTTTCAGCACCTCGAGAGGTTGACCAAGCGTCGTCACTTCGAACTGTAAAATCAGTCTCATTAGACGCGTCATATTCTTCCTTGTGAAGAGTTTATCAATACCATGTTCATTATGCCACCTACAACACGAGCAGAGAAAACGCGTGAGCGGTGAAACCAACATATGCTAGGGCATTGTGGAAAAAAAAAACGTACCGACGGCAATATTCGACCAGTTTACACCTTTTTGACCTGGTTCACGTTGGACGCCCATTGTGGTTTTAGTGGAAGAGACTGCAAATGAGACGAGGTTCAAGCTTGGGGAAGTTCGACTTTCTCTTGTGCCTGGGGATATGGGTCGACCAAACCCAAACCACTTTTTCTTGCAAATAAACAGAAAAAAGAATATCTTCTGACTTTAATTTGTCACTAGATTCGTGCATTTTACTCTAAAAGCTTTAGCATCCGTGGTGCAAGGAATGATAGATTCAAAAACATGCATGACAATCGCGCATGAAAACATAACAAGGGACGAGCAAAGAGTGTAGACGGAAAGGGGAATGGGATCAGTTGTACGGCTCCGCATTCGAGAGAAGACTGGGCAAAAGGCAATCACGTCTATCTTGAGTCGTTATTATTGTGACACCTGGGTAGTCGAAGGTCACTTGGGAATCAAGAACTCATAACTCAACCAAAAGTTATTCCAGCCTCGTGCTTTAACCTTGTGAAAGCCTGAGTAACGCCCGTATCATGTGAGGGTTGGACGTACCTCTCAAGCTCTTCTTCCAACTCGGTCTTCTCCTCGCCCATAAACTTGAGTTCCAACGTTCGACTGCTCAAAGTATTCTTCAACTCTGTACTCTCGTTTGACAGCTCCTCGACCTTCTTCCTCAATGCCCTAATCTCGTTCGCGTGGGACGCTCCTAGTTCTGCCATCTTCGAGCTATGCGCCTCGTGTACTCGAAGCAATTCTTCTCGAGGTATCATCTGGCCCATTTGACCGTTCGTCTTCGGAGACATCGGAGGCGTCTGCAGTGCAGATTGAGCTGCATGTGCCTCAGCTTTCGCTCGCTCCTTTGCAATTCGTTCATCCTCCAATTCGTGAACCAACTTTGTCTTCTCCGTCGCCCAGGCAGTCTTTGCTTCTTCAAATTCTGTCTTGATGGCCTGAAGAGCACTGACGCGAGACTGTGCAGCCTCCTCCAAGTCGCGAGCGTGGCTTTCCATCATCTCATGGAAAGATTCTTTCTGTGCATCGAACGCGGCTCTGGTCGCCTCTAAATCATCGGCCATGACGTTAAGCTGCTGCTTGAAACCGTTGATTTGTATGTCCTTTTCTTGAACATCGGAGGCAGTCCCCTTAGCGGACTCTAGTCCCTGTCGAAGTCGTTGGACCTCTGAAGAGAGAGCGTCGTTCTCTGATTGTGTGGACGTATAGCTAGATTTAGTTTTAGCCAGATCGTCCTGCGTGGCTTTCAATTCCAGCTTGAGTTCAGCAATATATTTCTCAAAGGACTTCGTTGCTGCCTCAAGCGCCTCTTTGTGGGAGCTCTCGACTTGCTGGAGAGAGTTGGCGTGAGCAGTGCGCAGCTGTTCCATGGTAGCCTGAGATTCTGTTCGCAGTTGCTGTAGCTCAACGGTGTGGGCGGAGCCAGCATCATTCTGTGGGTCAAAACAGTCAATGTAATTGTTAATTGTAGTTCAAGTTTTTAAACGTACCTTGGCTTTATCAAATGCCTGGGCGAGAAGGATCTCGTGTTCTTTCACGGCAGCATCGAGCTGTTGATTATACTTGCTCTCCTGGCTCTCCAACTCCGTTTTCACACGCTGTAATTCTTGATCAGCTGCCTGCTTGTCCTCTTCCGTTTTATCCGCAGCCGATTTGAGAGCGTCCTCCATATTTTTCTTGAGCGTAGCCATTTCCTCGAGATGAGCGGATTTGGTTCCCTCTATTTCGGCTGTGTGGTTTTCCACAGCTTCGGCGGCTTCATTTTCCAACGTCTTGATCCGCGAAAGATTCTTCTCCTGGGTGTCATTGAGTTCGTCTCGCATTTCCTTCAGCTCCAGGACTTCAACTTCGCATTCCGAAAGTTTAGAAGCGGTTTCAACTACGGTTCGGTTGAGAGTTTCCACTTCAGCCTGTAGACTGTCACACTTGGCCCGGTATTGTTCAAGTTCGTTAACCTGGAGAGTCAGGGAGGAGATACTCGTTGTAGCATCTGCTACTTGTGTACGAAGTACGTCTATTTCAGCAGTGTTTGACGCGAGTGTTCCTTGGATCTTCGATAACTCCTCCCGAGCTTGAGTCGCATCCGCTGCTGATGCTTCAGATTCGCTCTTCAGTTTATCAAGAGTCTCTTGCAGTTCAAGTAGTTTCTTGTTAGCTTCGCTCAACTCCTCTTTCGCCTTTTCTAGATCTTGCTTCGTGGTTTCCGCGTCTCTAAGGGCATCCTCCACCTATAAAGGAGTAAATCCATATCCGCAATCACAAGATTTTACTGACCTTCCCAGAAGTCTCTAAGTGTCGAGCCTCTGCCGCCTCCTGTGCTTGCTTTTGGTGAATAGAAGCCTCTTGGGCCAGATTCAACTCTTCTTCTAATTTAGCACGATGGGCGAGGTATTCCTCTGCTGTCTTATTACTTTCTTCGAGCTCTGTTTTCTGTTGCTCCAAATCTCCGCTGATAGCTGATAGCTGTTGCTCTAACTCAAGTACCTTTGCCAACTTCAGCTCCAATGCTTCCGTTGTTTCCTTTAGCTGGATCACGTTTCTGTCAGAATACAATATCAAATGATATACCAATCCGCTCACCTTTCCTTCCAGTTCGATTACTCTCTCATTTGAAACAGCGGAAGTTGGAGACTTCGTTTTGGATGTCGACGCGGCAGTTGTACTAGCGGCGGGTGCCCTGGATCCAGTAGCTACGCTTGGTCGCGCCCTTGCAGGTGCCTCTGAAACTCGTGGTCGGGCGGAGGCGGTAGAAGGCGTAGGGGAAGTTACAGTTGGTGGTGGTGGCTTCCTAGCCGCGGGAGAAGCATCCTTAGCAGCAGCGGCTGCAGTGGCAGATTTCGTAGTGGATGTCGCGGTGCCAGCCTTTGTCGATGTAGAGGCGCTCTGCGCTGGTTTGGTAGCGGCTGGAGCAGCAGGTTTGGTAGCGGTCGAAGAGATCATCCCCGGACCCATAGAAAGACGTTTGGACGCAGCACTTGTGCTCCCAGTTGCAGGCTTTTCTGTTACGGCCGTACGTTTTCCCCCGACAGCTGAGGAGCCTGCAGAAGGAGCATCTTTATTTGCTACTGAACCAGCTTTTAAGCCTGAAGGACCACTCGTTGTTGCACTCGACCTAATTGGTGCCTTGGTCGTGGTGGTGCTAGTTGACGGTTTACTACTAGTGCTAGGACCAGCGGCTCCTGTGCCAACAACCTAGTACGAAACAAGACGCGTTTTAGAAATCAGCGTACGGCTCTGAGATTGAAAATAATGAAGAGATGAGGTTTGAAAAGTCGTCTTGCCTTCTTTACCGCGTTTGCGGGTGCCGTCTTGAGCGTAGAAACCGCGCCTCTTAGAGCTTTCTTTGCGTCCGTCGTCACTGATGCTTTCGGTTTAGAAGGAGATTTAGGAGCACTTGCAGAGTCTTCTGATTGCTCAGTGGTTCTTTCCTCTCCAGTGATTGTCCCGTCTGCATTCGTATCGGACGATGGAACGGCGGAAGCATCGCCTGGACTCGTTGGTTCATTATTTTCGGCTTCTATGTTAGAGGGCGTAATAGAGTCTAAAGAAATATCGTGTACGGGCTCTTCAGTGGCCATCGTTCAGGAAATTGCTGGAGGTGGTCGTAACAAGAAATCTTTACGAGTACAGTACCACACTTTCCACTATATGGACGACTTTGTTCGTCGAGAGACTTATTTATTTCAGCGGTACAAATCAATCTGAGAAGGCGAAGAGGTTCAATGCCGTCAAGCTCGGTTCGGCCACTGAAAGAGTGGTCAATGAGGTGTGAGCATCGTCACCGGCGAGCATAGACGTACGATTGTTATGCTGGTAGGTTAACATTGCAATACTGGCTGGCTCTACATTGAAATGCGTCCCTGTATCACGCGTTAGTTCTGGAATATGACCCTGATGACGGGTGCCTACCAAGGCATAGAGGGAATCCCACCCAGCGCGAAATGAAGGCACGCAAAAAGTGACCGTGGGCAACAATCATCACTAATTCCAGTGTTGGTTTGAATTTCCTTCGTAGGCATGCACTTACTGTCCCGTTTCCCAATACTCTCTTCTTTATACTGCCTGTGATATTCTCTAACCTGTTGATATATTTAACACAGTGCACTCCTGATAAATCAGCACCACTCCATACCTTTTCAATAGTCTCGTCGATTCTTTTGGTGATGTCTTCCACCGATTCACCATTCGGACACCCATCTGTCCAAATGACCCAGTTGGGATTTTTGGCCTTGATTTCATTGATTTTGAGACCATCATAGTCCCCATAATCCCACTCTCTGACTGCTTCCGTTGTCTCGTAAGAAGGCAATTCTTGCCCTTCAAAAAGGGTAAAGAAGGTTTTCTGGGCCCTCTGACGAGGTGAGACGAGGACCTATAGAGTCAGATATCGATCAGAATGGATCAATATGTTATTAAAAATTCATACGTGACAAATATTCGGCACCTGCACAAGTTCTAGGATTGATGGTCACTTAGGATGAGTTCAGACTTGGAGAGGTTTCCTTACTGTCGGGTCCGACGATGCGGTGCCTATTATTTTCTATAATCTTGACACCATTCTCTGTTAGAGGAATGTCGCTCCTCCCTGTCTAGGAGGCGGCGCGATCAGCAACCAAGAATGCGAGGGACTATCCTTGTAGCAACTTACATGCCGACCTTGCAATCTATTAGCTACATGAACCAGTTCACTACATGTATGACTTACCATTGATGGTCCATTCCGTCTCCCCTAGTTCCCAAGTCAATTCTATGAATGCTGAAATTATCAATTTGGAACTCTGTATGGCTCACCGTGGCGTATGAGAAAGAGCCTAGGCATAGGTCGAGACATTTTCAAGGACCAGATCAGATGAAGAGGGAGAGAACAAGTTGATCACCACCGTGCCATACGGTGATCCGTTCGCCACTCCCCGGTCGCTTCCTTAGCAGAATTAAGAACCACGGAACGCTTTATATGGGGATTAGGTGGCCGGATTAGCGTAGAACGCGTCCTCAATATGATAAGAATAAGTATGTCAAATTCTCAATGGTTTACGGTTGCTCAATTTCTTGACCTCCACCAACGACCGAAGCGTGAATGGTAGTTCATGTCTGGCCGCATCAAGGCAATAGATAAAACCTCAGTGCATCGTATAACATCCAGTCAAGTTGTTGTTGATCTCCAAACTGCCATTAAAGAACTCGTGGAGAACTCATTGGATGCAGGTGCAACGGTAATTGGTGGAGTTCTCATTTAATAAGATTTTCGGTCCATCTTCTGACCTATATATTGATACAGAGGTCAGAATCAAGGAATATGGCCTCAAACTGATAGAAGTCATCGATAATGGTACCGGGATATCCAAAGACGACTATGAGACAGTTGGTTTGTCATCAGGCTTCTTCCCATGTTTTGAATTGATAACTAACGAAGAAAAACAGCTTTAAAGCATCATACATCCAAGTTATCATCGTTTGAAGACCTTACAACAGTCGAAACATTTGGCTTCCGTGGAGAAGCCTTAGCCTCCCTATGTGCTTTATGTGAATCAGTCACGATTACAACCGCAACTACAGAAGAAGCCCCTATGGGAACAGTGCTCCAACTCGATAGGACTGGACGAGTGACCGACAAGGCAGGGCGTGTTGCTCGCCAACGAGGAACAACAGTGTCATTGACAAGTCTATTTACTCCCCTTCCCGTACGGAGAAAGGAGTTTGAACGACATGCAAAGCGAGAATATGGTAAAGCTCTTAATCTACTCACCGCTTACGCATTGGTTCCATGTACCAGTGGCACTGGAGTCAAGTTAACGGTATCCCATGTATCTGAGTCCGGGTGAGTATTGACTAAGTATATTGGAAGATAATAGACTAATGAGACCCCTCAGTAAAAAGCTGGTTCAAATTCAAACCGACGGTTCTACACTTCTCAAGAATTCCATAACGACCCTCTGGGGCTCCAAGGGACTCGAAAACCTGACACCAATCAACCTGAAGTTTCAAGTCGAACCCGATTCCGCGTTATTCCGACGCCGCGGGCTTTCTGAACGGTAGGTTCCGGCGTTTGTTCCCTTGTGAATCTATTTGACGCCTAGTCGAGGCAGATAACTGTCAAGCTTACTGGAATGGTGTCTCGCTTTGCTGTTGGATGCGGTCGGGCGAGTAATGATCGGCAATTCTTCTTCGTTAATCAACGACCTTGCAATCTCTCTAAAGTCAGTAGCGTTTCTCACCTCCTTAGACACCACTCACTATCGTGTAGATCCAAAAGGCCATGAATGAAGTATACAAAACATTCAATCAGACCCAGAGTCCCTTTCTGGTACTCGATTTCTCTCTTCCTACTGGTAAGAGTTGTTGAAATGTGGTTTTGGAACCAAATGAACAAAAATATAGATGTATGTGACATCAATGTCAGTCCAGACAAACGGACAATCTTTGTTCATAGCGAAGAGAATCTCATCCAGGCCCTGAGAGTGCGTTGTCACGGCATTTTGTATCAAACGGTGTACTCAATAAAATAGACCGCATTCGTAGATCACTTCGACCAAGGACGTTCGCAATTCACCTTGAACACAGAAGGCCAAACTCAGTGCTCTTCTACAGTCCCAAAGCGATCCTCCCTCCGGTCTGCTGACCTGCAAGAGGAGACCTCGTCTGATCCACTCGATAGAATGGTGTCATCAGACCCTCTACCTACTACTCAGCCCGTACCGTTTACAATGCCTTCATCGGATCCACCTTCTCAAGGACCGCCTAAAAGCCCCCCTCCAACCCATTCACCACGACTCAAGGATATTGCTACTGCAAGCAAAAACTCATCTCGTCTGGTTGATCACATGTCTCCCTCACCAGACCCACCCTCTCCAAAACAAGTTCGATCTGCCCCTGGGGTACATGGCCGCAAAAGAAGAATAGCCGAATCTTCCTCTGGTTCCGATGACGAAACTTCCGTTCGAGAAGAACAAAATACTCCTGTGCAAACAGTGCTGAGTACAGTGGGCGCATCATGGTCCTCAGCCAGACTTCCTGAGAGTTCAAAGTCCACTGGAGGTGTGACTGTTTCCTCCAGAATTACGGCTCCTGAGAGCGGACAAGAAAAACTGTCCAACATGCCTACGAGGATCAAGGCGGAAAAGGGGCGCCTACGAGTTAATAGAGACAAGATACCATCCATGACGAGTAGAACACTTGAAGAAGATTCGGACGAGATAATGGAGGTAGACTCCCCTGTTGATCGTGTGTCTCCTCCACGTTCATCCCATCGGACTTCGAAGGACCTGTCGACGATAATGAGGCTCGACAAGCTACACGTGTCACCACAGAAGCTTTCCAAGGGGAACGACGAGGAACTTGACGATCTACGGACTCCAGTTGACGCGACGTCCACAAAGTACACCCGAACAACCAAATCTGCTCCCCTAACGGCATTAAATACCGCCCAGGAGATTGTGCGTACTCACAATCACACGGGATTTGTGATGAGCTTTGATATGGCAAAGGTGTGCCGAATCTGGAACAATGGCACCAGATCTGGACATGCCCAATCAACAACAAAGCTAAATCAAACAGTAGCTGAAACTAATAGTGAAGACGAGGGAATACAAGCGATGTCCCTAGAAGGGGAAGATGCTGAAGATCTCCTGGACCGAGTGGTTGAGAAAGAAGATTTCAAACATATGGAAATACTTGGGCAGTTCAACCTCGGATTCGTCATTGTCCGCTTGTGCAAAGCCACTGGAATACCTTCTAACCGTAGACAAACCCCAGTTGCGGGGCCCAGTAGCGCACCTCAAGCCTACACCGAAGATTTGTTCATCGTAGATCAACATGCGGCGGACGAGAAATACAACTTCGAGACCTTACAACTCACTACACGGATCGAATCACAGAAGCTCTTCCAGTGCGTATTCCCCTATGGAGAACTGAATGTTACTTAAAAATACCAAACAGACCTCGTGCCCTAGAACTCTCAGCGACGGACAGGTTAGTTGCCGTAGAAAACTTGGAAGTTCTTCAAAGGAACGGCTTCGAGGTCAAAGTGCCAGAGGATCTAATTAACGAGGGTGTTACAAAGCTCCAGCTCGTAGCACAACCCGTGAGTAAAAGCACGGTTTTTGACGTATCCGGTGTGTATCACCTGTCGATAATACTACTTCTCTTTGCTCAAAAATTTCAGATCTCATGGAGTTGATTCATTTACTCCAAGATAAACCAAGTGGAACGATGGTTCGCTGTTCCAAGGCTAGATCGATGTTCGCTTCACGTGCATGTCGCAAGAGTGTCATGATCGGTCATCCATTGACCAGGGCTCAGATGACCAACGTGAGTGCGCCCCTTTGAACAGTTTCAGCTATATATTGAAGCTGTTTGATTGTTCGAACATTAGGTTGTGCGGCATATGGGTACAATGGAGCATCCTTGGAACTGTCCTCACGGCAGGCCGACCATGCGACACTTGATACGCATGCAACCTCAAAATCAAAGTTCTCACCGGAAGGTTGATTGGAGCCGAATCTCTTAAATCTCATGAGCCAGCATAAGGATGAGCATAGGTTGTATTTCGTATCCTACATAAATCTAACAAATGATTTGATTACTGTAGCTTGATCTGAGCATAAGGGTCACGGAAGCAACATGATGAACAGGGGGACATGAAGTACATTGTGCGGGATGGAACTATTGATAGCTGTATGCATCACAGCCCTTTAGCCGCGACAGGTGTGCGGAAAAATGAGTGGATGACATCAGGGGTGACTCCACCGTAGAGTATACCAGAAAACGGCTTATACGGTGCAGTTTTCCACACATCGAGATCTTTATGCAGTCGCTCATTGAGCACTGCACAGCGTTTAGGAGATACAAGTTTGTCGAGGTCTACAATCTTGCGGACCACATCTGATGCATAGACCCAGAAGCTGTCACAACGTCAGATATTGTAAGTGTTGATTTATGTCTGCACTTACTGGACGGTATTCAAAAGTAGATGCAGCTCCAATGTCTCGTAGACGTTCTGGAGATGGGACAAACGAACTGGGAGGCCAGATCCCTCTCTGTCTTCGACAAGTGTCAGGTCGCTCTCCTGCCTTTCGACACTCTCTTCAGAAAAACCAAAGACGTGTTCGTGCTCACTAGCGAGAGCTTGGAGGAAGCACCTGAACCCGAGTATCTCCATCCAGTATATCAGCCACCTTTGGATGCAGTGGTATTTTTCCATTCCGAGCTCACTCATCACCCAGTCAGTCCATTCTTCAAAGGTCGTCCAACCTAATAATTTAACGATGTGCCGAAGAGCGATTTCGACTTTGGCAAGCAACCAGGATTCATAGTCTTCTTGGTCATACTCAAGGCATTGCTTAGGATCTGCAAATTGAAATTGTTGTGCACGGCGTGCCATACGAGCGCGTTCTCGCTCTTCGTCGGAGAAGCGAGGGTCGAGGGGTGGCGTTTCGGCACGCGCCATACGTTCTGCGACTATCAACTTGGAGACTTTAGTCTTGCATAGCTCGCCTGGCGCTCGAGTCGATTCATCACCACTTCCGGTTGGCGAGGCTGGATCTCTGTTTCTCTGGCGCTCAAACCACAATCTAACGATATTTTCGGTGCTATATGCAGATATTATTAGCGTCTTACGACAGAAAGGAAGTCCAGTCGAGCATGGCGAGGCTTCACATATCCAACCCATGCAGGACGTCGTGCAATCAGGGCTCACATTTCCAGTTGTTCTGCTAAAAGCTGAACCTTGGAATCATTCGGGTTCTTGTTGAGTGTGTATTCCTTCCCTAAGAGGACCTCATTCTCGTAGCCACCTACTGGAAGGCTGGTCCGTGGCCTTTCACCAACAGGGGGAGGCTTGACCAAAGAGAAAGGTGGTTGTACGCGCCCTTTTTGCGTGCTATTTGATTTTGGCATAGGTAATGGCGAGTGGTCGGATCCAAGTTAGTAGGGCTGGTCAACCACAGATGACCTCTCGCAACCAATGATATTCTAAAAGTTGCCCTGTAATATTAATCTCTTCAGTTGTATCTATAAATATTTCTTTTAATAACGCAAGAATACACACTATATCCAAGGACGAGGTATCTCTCCAACTCCCAGCGCAGTTAGATCCAACACCGTAGAAGGTTTCCCATCAGTTATTCTCTTTCTGTCTTCTTCTCTAAGTATTTCTTCTATCTTTGCAGCGTTTCCCTCAACACTCTCCCAGATGGCATATACCTTCCTTGGCCTTGAGCAACCGTAGAGTGCTGAGAGCATTCGACAAATCCTCTTTGCCCATTCTCTCCCTGGCGCCGTTGGATATGGGTACTGTCTTCTTGGGTTAATGGGAACTAGGCGCAACTTTGTTGTCCTATTAGGTTGTTCCTCTTGTGAGCGGCTATCTTCAGGTGAACGGGCGTCTTTATCATCTGACCCATTTGGACTTGAGTCATCTGTGGTACCTTTAATTAACAGGCGTCGACGTTTTCTAGGATGCTGTAGAAGAAGGCCAGATAGACACCGCTTCTCGAGCACCTCAAATCTACGATCCTCTAAAGGAATATCGTCCCAAGCATCGCGGACCTCCTCTTCGGTCAGTTGAAGCCAATGGGAAATTACAGAAAGACCAGCGGTCACGATCTTCTGCCTTGCTTCGATCAGGGCCTTGATTCTGTCTGTGCCGTGGTTATAAATTAGAGGAATACGCGCTAGTAAGACCGAAAATTGGGATTGAGATGGAGAGGGGAGTAATTGGGAGTCATCAGTCTTGTTATTGGCAAGAACCCTCTGGAAGTACTCGGTTATATGATCAGGTGTAGACGGATAGTCGATTTTCTTGTGTGATGCGCCTCGCTGATGAAATTCACTTCCAATAACTACTCCGGAAAGGGGAAAGTTTTGGCTAGTTTGACACCACGTCTCATACTGGGTTGACTCGGATATGAAGGGTAGACTCTCGCACCATGTGTAATCCTCTTCGTCAAAAGAGTCACTACTGGGATCATAGTCACCATCAGTAGAGATTTCTTGATTCATGTCTGTTTGTGATTGTTTCGGTGGGGCACGTTGAGTATTCATAATCAACCTCTGTTGTCGTTGGGAGTAAACATCTAATCCTGCCACTGGAGAACCCAACGTCTCATTTGGGATGGACAAGTGCTGTGATTGAATCTCCCCATCATGAATATGCATTTGTGGCTGGGATGAACAGTTGGCAGCATGACCAGTCGATTGTGAAGGACGACCACCAGATGTTGTAGATTGTGAATGAGATGCATCGGAGTTCTTTGCTAAGACTCTTGGTTTGCGGCGCCAGCATGCAATATTAATACTGGCCTGGACACATGCCTCATCGTCATTGTATTTGGTCACTTGGGTCTCATCTTCTCCTTTTTTCCTTCTTTTAGGATGGCGGAGTCGAAGCCACCAGGTTTGCCACGAACGAGGTTCATGGGCTTTCGCCCAGCGGTTTTCCTGTTAAAGAAAACACAGCTGAGATATGAAGCCTGGTGGTATGTATGCAATCCTCACCTTACACATCCTTCTGAACAATCGTAGACCAGCTGCTTCCTCTGGGTATGATGCAACATAATCGGCGACACGGACCAAGTCTTCTGCAGTGTACTTGAGTTGACTGCTGAGGTTAGTGATGAGAGATGACAGACCCTATGAGTATCTTACTTGGTTGATTGCTCTAAAGTCTTCGCAGCGGGGCTTCGGTGGGATGGACCGACAGGTCGACGAGCACTACGATCCCTAGTCTGGCCATTATCCATTGAAAGCGGCCCAGCGAAATGTCGGGAGGTCTCAAGAATCTCGACAATAAATCTTCGAAGCCAATCAGGATTCCTGACTCTCTTGATCTCGCGTTTTGCAAATCCA
>WSTP01000272.1:0-15555 GCA_019627735.1 Serendipita sp. 400
CAAAGATGATTGTCCTACGATTGATTCTACTAGCCAATAGAGAGCATCGTCGTCCATGAATCGATAGCCTTCCCGAAAAGTCATCGTCAAGTGAGAAAGTCTAGTGAGATTTGTCGGTCGATAACTGTGTTTGGGATTGTACCTCTACAAAGATGTTCAGTATTAGTGAACTCGGGGGCTAATGTTCGCGCCTATAAGCCAAGGCTAGAGGAGGTGCACGCACATAGTTCAAATCGACAGAAAGCTTGACTCTGAGGTGAGTAAGCTTGGGGACAGCCTCCAATGCAGTACATAACTCCTCCGGAGAAGACCAATACTCTCCCAACGATAGCTCCCTGAGATTTGGAAATCCTTTGATGAGAGGTGTGTCGACAGACTTGGTTATCGCAAATTCCGTATATTAGTATACCATCGAGCAGAATATATCACAACAGAACCACATACAGTTAGACTTCGCAAAGGGGTCGCAAACCTTACAACCTTTTTAGCGAATGAGCAGTTCCTCAAGGTATCAACATCTTCTGAAGTGATTTCAATTTCACTGAGACGTTGAAGGGTAGGAGAATCTTCGGGCAGTGGGTAGCTCGCATATTTCAAAAGTTGAAGATGTTGAAGGGTAGAGACAGCGTCCATGATCGCATCTAAATCTCTACATTTGTATGGAACATCGAGATCTCCCACGTTGAGTATGCGCAGATTGATGAGGAGCGGCATCTCGCGACAGCACCCAGATATTGTAATTAATGGTTTATAAGGGCTTCTTGAGAATGGATTTGAGCCTGAATAAAGTGAATCCGAATTCCGAGTGGAGTAGGAAGCTGCACCTACCATCGCTACGTAGCTCTACGCTGCGGACCGCGCTTCGGAGCTCTGGCCTTCTTTCGAAGATCCGAAAAGAGTTTCCTTGTGGCTTTAATGATCCTTGAGGGAATACAGTGTAATTGTAGTCAGATAGGATCTGAAACCAGACAACCAGATTAGAATATAGTTGTCGGGAAGCAATATCGTTCAGCGTGTGGTTGACAAGGACAACGTTGAAAAGAGATTTCCTGTCCAAAAGCCCAGTCAAGTGCCATAAAATATCGTAAGACAGCCTTTGGATCATTTCATGCTACGAATGTAGCAAAGGCAGATTAGCGCAGAGGCTAAGCTATAAGCATATGGCGCTCAACGGTTAGATGCATGTATTCAGTAAGGGCGAGCTACGGACGAGGCGCAAAATCAACAGAGGGTCTTCGTAGGGAAGAAAGGGAAAAGACGGAAGAGAGAGCTGACAAATGAGCGAAGAAGAGAGGAACGGTTAAAAGACAAGGGTATCAAGAGTGCAGAGGTGGGCATTCGTCGACAATACATTGCGACAAACCATTGTCTGATTTCATCGTCTGCTCGCTCGCTCG
Source organism: Serendipita sp. 400 (assembly GCA_019627735.1). Taxonomy (NCBI): domain Eukaryota; kingdom Fungi; phylum Basidiomycota; class Agaricomycetes; order Sebacinales; family Serendipitaceae; genus Serendipita; species Serendipita sp. 400. The sequence continues at coordinate 1,398 of WSTP01000272.1, forward strand.
CTCATGTTCCCTTCCTTTTCAGTTGAGACGACTATATGGGTGTCAAGATCAATCTGGCTCATGCCTTCACTTCTATCCAAAATCCATGTCCGATCCGGAATCCGACGCATAGCCACCCTTTTGGTTGATATAGTATTTTCCGACGGACCAACGCAGCCGGTGCGACTTCAATGGACCTTCAATTCGTTTGCTTGATCCTATGGGGGGTTCATATACCCAGGTTGACTATATGAGAAAGCAGAAACGACGTTGAAGTTAGTACCTGGCTACACTTGACAAAAAAGAGAGGGTCCAGAGCTGGGTCGGAACGAAATGTGTGACAGCGTACGTACCTTCCAAGCGTACCTCACAAACGGAGTATCTTGAGCGATCTTATAGTGGGAGCGCTAATAACAATCATGTGGTACAAAAATTTAGAGAGAGATTAAGGCTACTCATCCCACCTTGGCAAGGAACAAGAGGGAAGCCACTCACTTGACAAACTTTGATGACCTTCAGCGCTGGGCAGGCTTGTTGGAGACAGGAAACACTGAATGGAAACTCGCATTCGTCGAGATTATAAAGCCGCAGTCGTTCCAGCTTTAGAAAAGCACAAATCACGTCTGATAGCCAAGTCTAAAAGTGCCAGGGCCCGATGTCAGAACAACAAGACCAGATGAGGTTGATACTCTGCCAAAAGGACTGGGGTAAGGTAGCACTCCTACCTTCATCTGAGGCGTAGCTCCGATCCATAGTTGCGTCAAACATGGCATGCGTCTCCCAAGGCGGTGGAATATTGTCTTGGTCATGTGAAAGAACGGCAGCTTGAGCTTTCGGAGGGTCGGGCCATGGCGAGCGAAAAGATGTTGCAGAAGTTTCTCACATCGTGTCTTGGCTGGTTTGAGGTTGTGCCACATGATTCCTAGACTGCTCAAAGATGATCTTCCTGCGATTGATTCTACTAGCCAGTAGAGAGTATCGTCGTCTATGAGTGGATGGCCTCTCTGAAGGACTATTGTCAAATGAGAAAGCCTGGTGAGATTTGTCGGTCGATAATCATCTAGTGGATTGTGCCTCTATGTGGATCTCGGTATTAGTGAACTCGTGGCTCGGCCCGTAGCTATAAGCCGAGGCAGAATGAAAAATGAAGGAAATACACGCACGACGTAAAAGTAAAATTTGAGATGAGTAAGCTTGGGAGCAGCCTCCAATGCGATGCATAACTCTTCCAGGGAGGCCTGAAACTCTCCCAACGATAGCTCCTTGAGATTTGGAAGTCCTTCTATGAGAGGTAAGTCTACAGGCTTCATTATTACAAGTTCCATATGTCAGTATACTACTGAACAGAATATATCATAGCAGAACCACACACCGTGAAACATTGGAAAGGAGTCGCAAGCTTTACAATCCTGTTTTTGAATGAGTAATTATTCAGGGTGCTGAAATCTTCTGAAGTGATTTCGAACTCCTTAATATGCTGAAGGGTAGGAAAATCATCTGGCGGTGGCTCGGTTCCATATTTCAAGAGTTGAAGGTGTCGAAGGGTAGACACGGCATCGATAATCGCATCTAAATCCCTACATTTGTATGGAATATAGAAATATCCCACGCTGAGTATGCGCAGATTGATGAAGAGTGAGAACTCGCGGCAGCACTCAGACATCGTAATTGAATTGCCACCCTTATTTAGGAACGGATTTAGAGCTGGATGAGGTGAATTCGGGTCTTAAATGGAGCGGTAAGCTACACCTACCGACGCGACGACTATCTGCTAATATCTCTACACTGCGGACCGCGCTTCGAAGCTCAGGCTTTCTTTCAAAAACCCGAAAAGAGTTTCCTAGTGGTATTAATTGCTCTGGAGTGAGTGAACGGTTGCTAAATGCAAATCGTGTAACCAGCTTGGAATATAGGTGTCGGGAGGCGATATCGCTCATTGCATGGTTGACGAGAACAATGCTGAGAAGAGATTTTCTGTCCAAAATCTCATTCAGGTGCCATAAAATGTCATAGGGCAGCCTTTGGATCATTTCATGCTACAGAAGTGGCAAAGGCAGATTGACGCAGTGTTTAAGTGTATGAACAAAGTCGGCGCTCAAAGGTAGAAAGGCCCCGCGAGGCCCATGAGGCTGAGGATTGAGATATATGTATATAATGTGGAGGAAGTCAAGATATTGAGACTATTGGTCACAGTCCTTCATTCTAGCGGGAGGGGCCGTATTTCAGGTCGAGGCCCAGGAACTATCCAAAGTCTACCTCTGATCCAGAGTCCGAGGCATAGTCGTCTTTCTGATAATCTCCCCATATATCCCAGGTAAGATGCTCGGCAATCGTTGGCCCCTGAATCTGTCGGATCGCCCCAAAGGGACTGTCATATGGCCACCTTGACTGTAGTGACAACAATAAAAGATATCAGAATCGTCCTGCCCATCATCCAATCACTTGCTCAACGGTAGATTCGCCCGATGAGGCTGGTGAGAGAGTAGCCGGAACCCACCTTCCATACATATCTGAGAAAATCAGAATCCTCGAGGCCAAAGAGCAAAGAACGCTGACGATCAATCAATCGAATAGCGAGAATAGTTCAGTACTGGTTACTATGTGAGAAGGTCCTGGCTTACCTGGCAAACTTTTATGACCTTCAACGATGGGCAGGATTGTTGAAATAACGCCCCACTATATGGAAATTTTATCCCTCCGGCCTCGTAAAGACGTAGGTGTTCAAGTTTCTCGAATATACACAGCATGTTAGCTAGCCACACCTTCGACTTCTATGTGAGTAATGTGCAAATCCGCAAAGTAGGATACCAGGAAGGGTATCGTACCTCCATTTGTGAAGTCGCTCCAACCCACAGGTGAGTCAAATTTGGAACACGCCTCCCGAGTTGCAGAAACATTGACTTGGATACGTGAAACAGAGGAAGTTTGAGTTTTTGTAGTGTATTCCCGTGCACTTTGGATATATGATGGAGTAGTTTTTCGCATCGCGTGGTGACAAACCTGCGACTGTAGCACATGATTCCCAGAGATTCTAGGGAGGATTGACCCGCGATGGCATCCACTAGCCAGTACAAAGCGTCATCTTCCACGAACTTCGTCTTGTCCTCAAATGTGATTACTAGGTGGGAAAGTTTGGTGAGGCCTGTTGGATGACAGCTGCCTTGAAAACTATAGTCCTACGGTGTATCAGCAGACGAAGTGAGTGGTGTCTCAAAGACATATCGAGGAGGCACCACTGCAAAAGACCAATTTCGATAATAGAACGGACGGGAAAGCTGTACATACAAAGAATATGTGCAAGTGATACTTAAAATGGAGGTGGGTGAGTTTCGGAGCCGATCCAAGTACTCTGCACAAATCTCCAGGAGAGATGCAAATGACACCCAGGTGCAGTTCTTTGAAGTTTGAAAGCATGCCAATATACTGTAAATGATCAAACTACAAAGCGATAGATTGGTAGACGTCCAAAGAGCTCGACATTCAACTAATTGAACATCGGGTTGGGGGTCAGACATACCGACGTGGACAGTCCAGCTACCTTGAAAGTTCTTATCTTATCCAGAAATGGTGTACCATTCCATGGATCAAGGCTCCATGTCCTAATGTCCAGTTCTTTGACGTGAGCAAGTGGAGGATACTCTCTTTCCCTGCGTAGATTGACAGTAAATTTCAGTGACCGGACATGTTCAAGTCCCGAGATAGTTCCAAGGATTGCGGAAATATTTCCAGTGTCATCGTTGTCGTTGATTTGGACCGTGTGTACATTTTGAAGGGAGGAAAGTTGCCGCCTACACACGATCAATGCGAGCGCATCGTCTTCATCACCCTGTACAAAGGTCCCTCGAACTGGAAAGTTTGAATTTCATGCAGAAGAGATAGGAAACAGATCCACGTACCCCTTAACTCTACGGTCCTGACAGCCGAGCAGAGCTCCTCTTTGGTTGCCAACGTCTCAAAAGGGTCCCGTATTGGTGAAATCGAGTCACGATAACTATGTCTTTTGCTAAATTTGATCCAGATGATCAGATTCCTGTATAGAGAAGGCGAAGCGGCATCGTTGAAGGTGCGGTTGACAAGAACGAGATTGAATAATGTTTTCCTATTCAAATACTCGAATACGCGATTCAAAACATCGAATGGTAACCTCTGTATCATATCGACGTTGTGTTAACATTTGAGGGCGTCGGGTCCAAGCCTCTTCCGCTCACCATCGATATTTCAATCTCGCCTCAAATTAATTTCGTGACATTCAACATTCCGTTTGGACATATGATTCACCAATTCCCCGGATCAGAGCCGACTTTTCCTGTCCCTCAATTGAACAAAGAGGCGTTGATATGCCACGACTTTCTTAGCTTTGATTCGTCTCCGAATTCGAGTCAGAAGCGTATTCACTCTTCAGGTACTTGTATGCGACCTCAGGACAAAGCCGTTCGGCCGTTTTTGGTCCTTGGGTTCGTCTCATAGCGCCTGATTGTTCGTCGTAAAGCCAGTTTTTCTATGAGAAGGATCAGTACGGAGCTCGAGAAAAGATTAGTTCACCAAAAATTGGGATAATCCCTAAGAGGAAACACCTCTTTAGACGTAGTGGGCCGGACCGGCATGAGATAGTCGTTGAAGAGATACATACCTTCCAAACGTATGTTAGATACGATAGCCTCCCATACTTGGAGGTGTAGAAGCGGTTGCGCTGACATGGTCGACATTAAAATGCGATGGCACCGACTTCGGAAAGGAGGCTTACTTGGCAGATCTTAAAGACTTTTAATGTCGGACAAACTTGTTGGAGGAAAGAGCAGCTGTAAGAAAATTCGAATGTTCCGATATGGTATAGACGTAGACGTTCAAGCCGAATAAACGTGCTGAGCACGTCAGAGAGCCATGTCTACATGACCAGAGCGAAACAATGCAAAGGGGAAGGATGAGCGGATAGCTCAATTGAAGAAGAAAAACCATATTCACTTTCATTTGTAGAGTAGCGCCAATCCATAGTTGGACCAGATTTGGAACGTGGCTAGAGATACGGAGAAGAAGTGTCCTGGATACGTTGAAGAAGGGCAGTTTGAGTCTCTGCAATGTATGTCCATGCGTGGTCCAGATATGGTGCATGAGCCTCTCACAACGAACGATAACATGTGTGTGACTATCGCCTACTATAGCCAAGGAAGTCAAACGTGAATGGCCAGCGATGGACTTGACTAGCCAGCATAGAGTGCTGTCGATGAAGGTGGGGTCCCTTTGAGAGAGTGAGATTGTCAGATGGGTCAATCTAGTTAGATTCGTTGGCTGGTAGCTATGTTGAAAATCGAGGCTCTATGTAAGATGCAAGGTCAAATTACATAAACAAAGCAGAAACAGTGAAGAGGAAGCGTGCATACGGATGTGATTATTATAGGACTGAGTCGAAGATGCGTAAGTGCAGGGAATGATGCCAATACGCTCAAGCTGCCATTTTGTAAAGGTAATTTGATCCTGCCTAGAATGAGAACCCTCAGGTTCGAAAATGGTTTGAAGTCTCCTAAATCATAACTCTAGGGTGAAATGTCTATCAGAACTGGTTCTAATTCGAGTCACGGCTGCCACTTTACCCATGAATAGAAATCCAGCTTATGGACCCTGTTTGCGTATGACCCGATCCCCAATTTATTGGGTCTCCACACCCTGCATTCGAATTCTTTGACGTTAGGGAAGAAAAGTGTTGCAGAGTTGGATAGATCTCCCAGCTTTAAAACCTGGAGGGTTTCAATATCCTGGACGATGCACCAGAGGAAGCTTGAATCGGCCCATTCGTAATATCCCCCGTTAATACTGATCGACCGTATGTTGCAAAAGAGGGAAAATTCCTTATGACAGAGGGCCTTGAGCGTAGTAGGATCTGTAGCCTTTATGGGTTTATCATATTTGGCTAATGGAGTTATTTATTCAATAATGAGACGTCCTTATGGATTGGAGGATGACTCACTCGTTATATCTACATCGCGAACGGCATTTCGGAGCCCTGGTCTTCTCTCAAATGCTTGGAATGGATTACGACGGAGCCCCTCCGGCTCAAAATCGTCGGTGTCCCAAGTAAGGGAAACAAATTCGAGAAGTAAGTCAGAATAGAGGACAGGAGATGCTGCTTCGTTGAAGGTGCGATTGACGAGGACGACGTTAAGCAATGATTCTTGATCTAAATGTTCGAAGAGTAATGGTAATACATCATATGGTACATTTTGGAACATAAACAACGGATTCGGTAGGGGTTATGCTGATGTCAAGTCTGATCAGAGATTGAATTGCGGTCCAAGGTAGGTTGGACCTCTGCACGACAGGACGCCACTTGGCCTCAGAGATTCATATCGAGTTATGGAGGGCAAGGATCCTCAAGAGGACATAACTTTGTTCGAATCATACCTAGACGAGGCGAGAACCGTACTGGTAAAGGTTCGCTGTCAGTCGGTACCCTTTCGTGTTGGGAGGTTTGTTACGTTAGAGGCAACCTAATATCACCATGAACTAGATCCAGGTACAGTATCAAATATGCCGGCCTGATGATCCTGAGGGTTTACTGACTACCAGTCGTCTGTAGACACCACTCTAGTAGCTGCGGCCCGTATGAAGCGAAAGTATAGAAGCCGCAGTTAACCCAGAAAAACGAACAAAACAATAACGGGAACAATGCCGTGTCTCTTAACCACAACCCTCGCTTAGTCGTCGGTTTGGATTCAGAGAGGATGGCTAGGCTCCGTATGGAAACTGGAGCACGCCGCTATGGCTTTGCGGGAGAGCCGGTCATTGGGAGTGCATGTCGGCGGAAAAAAGACATTTCACTGTCCTCGCCCATCGTCTTCATCTTCATCGTCACCATCGTCCTTCTGCTCGTTCAGCCGGGATCCTGCACATCTACCAATCTCATCAACACGACTTGATCTTCGTTTGAATTCCCCATCTCACGCGGAATTTTCGTAGCGAAGGCCATGGTCCATCAATGAGGTACACTGAACTCGTACTACAGGAGCCGAATAGATGTCCCGGGCTCCAATGTCAACAATATTAATAATAAAAAAGGTTGGATCATCAAAATTGCCGTCCGCCAGGAGACAGAGGTATCCAGCCGTACGCAAAAGAAATTTCGGTGCCAATAGAGACCGTTTCAAGGGGCCGAAACAGAAGGAAGCACCCCTCTTTCTCTCTCCTCTCTTTGCCGTCATCAATTTTGGGGTTGTCCCTCGTCTTGCGACCCTAACATTCTACGTGTCTTGAGCTTATTGTACGTGCATGCCGCTACTACCCCATCGCCGCCGATGACAGATTCACATTCAAAGCTCGGGTCCGTTCAGAAAGGGTTAGCCTTTACGTGGTAGAAGTGTAATTGGATGTATTGACAAAAGGTAAGTTTACAATGAGGAGCCATTGTAAACCATTGCAAATCAGATGTGAATATGGTACAAACCAATTCGAAGAGATGAGGCAAGTGAAGAGTAGATCACGGGTGAATTGCATGTACAAGTCCGTGGGGGACCACATACGAACAAAGACGTATGTCACAATGAAAGGGACGAAAAGGATTTCGCAAAACCAAGTAATACACAAAAAGGACAGAATTTCCAATCCCCTTATGTGTATTACATCTAGAATCCGATTGGTATACGGGAAAAGTGCTGAAAGTCCCCGATGATCTTGAGGAGAGGTAAAACCCCAGGGGACTCATGGATGAGGTGTGATGTGAGGGACAAAATCGAACAAACAAGAAGGTTAGAGAAGCGACAATCGGTGCTTCAAATGATCCGTAAAGCTCTCTTCTCCGAGAGCGAGCACGTTCATGCACTCCAGTGGACGAGCCTCGTCTACGTCACGAATTTGGTTCGCCATATCTCGTGCAAGTCCTGTCGACCACCACGTGAGCATAATCTCTTCGTGCATCCTGACCAGATTTGGGTCAAGTGCGTCCACGTCCCACAGTTCCTTCCTCGGTGGGTTGAACGCCAACATAGTAGGAGCGGCGGAAGTGGAAGGGCTCGTAGATACCGTAGAGCTACCAACAATGGAATGGATAGGTATCCTTGGTTGGGGAAGAGTCGTTCGAGGATGGAACGATGGAGAAAAAACAGGCGGTTGGCGTGGAGGAAGCATCTGGTGGACCATGATGGGGGACTTGATTGACGTCTTACGTCCAGAGACAGGTTCCAAACTTGCTTGAGGGTTCAGCAACGCAGAGAGAGAATGCTTCCTACTGGATGAGGCCGATAATGGTGGGGAAGCAAGGGACATCGATGCCGTGACGCTGCCGGGGATGAACACGGGTGCCCATTCTCCACTCACGCCACCTCTTCCTGCAGAAGAAGACCTCGAGTGGAGATATACATCTCTCGATGCTCGACCAGCCGCAAAAGGACCGGGTAAAGCTGATCGTTTCGATCCAGGCGAATAGTGACTTTGATTACTGGCGCTGTAGGTTGTACTAGGCGTGATGATTCCCTGAGATTCAGAGTGGGATCTCCACCGAGAATGCGTAGCCGAGCGTCTGCTCGAACCCTGGCTAGGCGAGAGTGGAAACTCCGACTCGGCTGGATGATTCCACGCTGCTCCCGGAAGAGAGGCACCATACTCAGACGCATCGTCCCCTCTACTTGAAGGTAGAGTATTCTCGGGTAAATGTCGAAACGTCAACGGAGGGGAATGATACAGGGACTGGCCATGAAAGGGTGGTGATGGTGGAGTAGGATTTGGCGTCGGTAAGGGGTTATGGAACGGAGGCAATGTGTGGATACTAACTGAGGCACCCTGTGGGTGTGAATGTGGATGTGGATGCGGGTGGGAGTGCGGGTTTTGCAATAGAATGCTAGAGATAGGTGGAAGCTCTTGATGATATGGGTATCGTTGCTGGTAGACATGGTGAGGTCGCCTTGCCGGATCGGAAGGATGGTCCCAAGGGCGAGAATACGACGAGGGCGGGAGAGATGAAGGTATATGTTTCGTTTCTCGAGATGGAGAAGACGAAACAGGTACTGTTGCACCAATATCTAGACGTATACCATCCACGGACTCGACCTTGAGTCCTGGGCCAGCAGGAGTTGCTGGGACAACCACCTGTCGTGTAAAGGAAGGGTCCCGAGCCAGCTCTGGATCCATGCAACGAACATAGAACTAATGAAATAAAAGTAATGTTAGCCGTTGAATAAGAAAAAGCACGGAAAGTCGCCAAGAAAGGCTAAGACCGACCTGTCCATATCTTTCTCTGAGGACAAACCTGCCCTCGTCAAACCACCTCATCCATTTTTCACTGAGATTGATCACATTGCGCGAGGAGCGAAGGAGATTTGCGGGAATCGGGTAGTGCCCTCGTCTTGACGGAGCACTTGGACTGGCGTAGGAACCAGAGCTCTTTCTCCTGGTCTGAATGATACTAGCACCACTACCACGCCTCGTATTTGTGGACGATTCGGAGTAGTCGGCGGCAGATTCAAGCAAGGAGTCGTATTTCCCAGCAAAAAACACAGTTACGAGTGCCTTGAATCGTAGGAGGCGGTCGATGTCGTGTGACTCTGGAATAATCTGAGTACAATATATAGGTTCCAGTAGCTGAAAAGTTGGGATGTTTTCTCCACCGGCAGGATGACCTGGAAGGGCAAGAGAAGGCAGCTTGGAAATCGCGCAACCTGGACCATCCCTACGCGTAATCTATGAATGAAGTCCAGTTAGTACTGCCCTTCAAAACTCGACACAAACCGAGCAACCGACCTCATATTTCAGCACCTCTCTCCATTCGCCTGCCCTAATATCGAGGGCAGGTCCATGCCAAGATTCCTCCTCTTGCTTCACATAGCCTGAGCCATGTTCGTCACCAGGAAGAGTCGGGTGGTCAGCATTCCAAGCGCCCAACGGATTTGACGGCGGAGGCGGAGGCATTGGCACCATAACTTGGGGCTCCCTGCCACCGATATCAGATAGAACAACAGGCCCATAATGATGATGTAATGGGAGGTAGTATCCAGGGTCTTCAGGCAACCAAGTACTGAGATCGTTTTCCTCATTGACGAATTTGCACCCTTCCAGTCCCTTGACCTCATCGACCATTGATTCGACCCCAATATGCCGGGTATTGTCTCTCCTGTCCTCTTCCCGCTCGGACTCGTGTTTCCTTTCGGCAGTGTCTTCCTTTAATTCAGCGGGAGGGGCCAGAGCAACAACTCCGCCCTCCCCCTCTTCCGGAGTAGTCACGTTGCTCACGTTTTCCGGTCCTGTGGGTGACCTGCGAGGGAGTGGGAAGCGTCGTTTACGACGATTGTGCGGATGTCCGGTACCGGTAGACGTAGTGCTAGTAGCAGTGCCAGCTCTCTCCCTTGTATGGACAGAGGACGCCGAAGGTAGGGGTGGATCATTGACCGCTCCCATCTCCTTCTCGATACGAGTCCTTTCACGAGCACGTGCGCTCGTGCTAGGACTTGTAGAGGTGATATGGCGTTCGTAGGGATGAAACTTATGAACCTTCGCCCTTGTTTGCGAGCTCTCTGCCTCTGATTCACCTCGGTGAGCAGGTTCTTGAGACGAAGGGCGAGGGGGTTGGGGCTGAGCATGAGGTGCTCGTTGTTGTTGAATGACAACTGGGGGTTTGCTCCGTCTCTTGTGTCCTCTTGAGATGAGTTGACGGTATCGCTTCCCAATGGCTGAACACGAAAGGGAAACAAAGTGAATTAGGCACAGCAAGGACAAGCAGGAACTCTAATCGACTTACGATAGAGCAAGAAATCAGTGGTCCACCTATAAGCTACGTTGTTGTATGCAGTAGCAAGCAATTGAACATGCATCCGAGAGGGTATTGCAGGGCTCCCATGGCTTCTGTTATTGGTTGGGCGACTGGTGAGGTCCAAAGGAGGGGCACCACCTGCGATCCTGTTCGAGTCTCCAACCAGGGTGAACCAATACTCGCGGACTTCTCGAACAAACCTCTCATGGGGAAGCGAGTTCGAACCAAAAGATGTATTTTGCTCTTGACGATCCTCACCGTCACCCAGGCAAAGCGAGTCGAGTTCCTTCGAGATCATGTCCATGAGCGTTCTCGCCAGTCCATGCGGGTTGTATGCATCTTTGACCAACGCAGGAACGACTCTTGACGTGATGGAGGTCAGGAAGGGCTGGGCAGCTGGTGTAGAAAGAAAGGCGAGGAGGATCTGTTGGGACTCCATAACTCTCGTGAAGCCGAGCCTGGTAAGCACCTGCTTATATTTCTGAGAGTGTTTGTTCTTGTGTTCTCGCCCAGGATTGAAGGTGGACCCGAATGCCAATGTGCTGGGTTCAGCAGCCTTGCAAGGGGCTCTCTTCGGACGAGTGGCTCTTTATCTCCCAAACACCTCTAGGGGCCGGCGGGGAGGAGGGGGCAGCAGAAACAGCGAGTGAGTCTATGCGCTTGATATTTATATAGATGGAGGGCTGGCTGGCTCGTTGGTAATTTACCCAGGCGGTGGATTGCCTGTTATATCTCCTCTCGCTTTCCGAAAGGGCTGAAAACTCGCGAGGGAGATGACAGGGAAGAAAGACAGAAATGACAATACGCCGGACTCAATGTATCGAGATTACGCTGTCAAACGAACTCCGTGCCCAGAGCAGAGTTTGGATGGGCGGGATGGGATGGATTATGATAAATGGTTTTGTGAGTATGGCTTCGGATATTATGCTCGCGCGGAACCAGTCTAACCGTTTTCCTGTTCAAACTCATCTGTTCATTCGCACAAAGTTGGACGGCTCGCGCGTCCTTACAGGGCATATGCGACCCACTATTGGAGTGCAGCATACGACCGCCGTTCAATTCGTCCATCTGTCCATGGGGTTAACCGAAAGCAGAGACGAACAGAGTGCTCTCCACCCGTGTCAAATCGATCCCATCCCATCCCATCCGCACTCACTCACTCTCACGGCCACTTCCGAGGCAGCGGCGGAAGTAGAAAAACCCCAGCCAAAAAAGGGGGCGGCCCAGCCTCAGCTTGAATTTCCTGCACCTCTTTCGTGGCGCAAATTCCTCCCCCCAATTGGAAATTCGAGCTTTCCCTTTCTTGGATTGGCTACTCGTACCGGAGGATTCGATGTTCAATTCGATGTGCTCGTTCCGTCATCCTTCCCGTTCAGGCCTCTACCCCTTGAGGCTTCTCCGCCGACCTAATCCAAAGCCAAACGCTACCGGCCATTCTCGTCCCTTGAACAGAGGAGAGAGAAAGCTTCCCTCTAACCGATCGAGATTCCAGATTCTCGGATGCTGCTGCTACAGTGACCTCCTGCTTACTCGGTCGGTCAATTCCTACAGTCTGGTTCATTCCATATATGCATCCTTAATCTTAATTTAGAGTCTCAGAGGCGTCATATGGCTATAGGCAGGTAGCTTTATGGCACCTGACGCCGATTTCCCACTGGCTTTTGTCCAACAATCTCTGCATTCCGCGTGCCTCTTCTAGCAACCACAACCTCCCATGTGCTTATCAGCGGATCAAAATAAGCCGTGACTAAACCATAATGAGACAGCGAAGATCCTTCTGCGTACATTTCCCATACGTGTGAAAGCAATCAACCTCTAACCGGTTTCTACACGATTGCCGACTACGGCGAGTGCGACCTGTCCCAAAGCGGACCATGCAGATCGACAAAAATGTATCAAAGGATGCGACGGAACGGGAGGCGGCGTCGTTCGCCATATAAGGCAATTCCCCGACCGACGCTGCCAAAAAAGGCAATTTGGCAGGGCATCCGAATATGTCAGAAAAATACAACGAACATTGCCACATCTAGCTCTATATTCAAGTCATGGCACAATGATACTGTCGAGTCACTTCTCAGGGGTTGTCTCAGGTCATTCGCAAGCAGTGAGAGGCCAAAGGGGCTTTCCGCTAATTGGCCGAATCCCATCACGTATCCAAAACGACGACAAGGAACTTCATCAAATCGCACAAAAGGAGAGTAAATGCGAATTATTGGGCGAACCTGCTACTCGGGATAGGAGAAGGAGGTGGGAAGCTGCCTGCCCATCAACGATGGACAACGAATTAATTAATGATTGACTCTCTGAGTCCTAATTTGCATCTTTCTTTGTTCTAACCCCACCCAGACTAACCGCCACTTTAGACATATGTCGAGTCTAGTGGCGTGACAAGACGGGGATCCGAGGCTCGACGAACCGAAACTGCCCAATTTGAGATATTCCAAAATCTAACTCTTCCAGTTCAACTTTGGGCGAGAAGTAAAGCCATAAGTAGAGGTTGGAGGATTTGGGCACAAGCGGGCCTCTTTCCTAAGCCATCAAAATATCAAATAAAGATAAAGACGAGCAGGATGTCTTCATAATGAAATGATCTATCTCTATTTGGGTCGCGGAAGCGGTTAAAGGTGGCAAAATGAAAAACTGATTTGAACCTCTCCTCGACCAATGTCCCAAAAAAAAAATTGTCACAAAGATCTTATCCGAAGAAGTGTTTCAACCGTGTTTTACGTGAAATGTGCACTCCAGTCCTGTGAGCGACCACTGGCAAAGGGCATGTTGCGTTCCGCGTGCTGCAACTGGCTAGGACGACTCGGCCAAGAGCTCAGCCGCCCTGGCCGCCCAAGCCGCTGTTTGAAAGCCATCTCTCGATCTAAATAATGGTGATTTTTTGGGTTGTTGTCGGGATGTCGGCTAAGTTCTATTCCTTCGAGGGGGCCTATTGGTTCGTCGTTTTGCGAGCACATGAGCCCTTCCCGATCGGCCTTCAAAGACGGGCGCGGGACTGCATGCAATTCACATTCGTAAATAGAATCTTAATCTTTTCTCGTTCTCGTACCACTTCTGCCAAAAACGCGGGGGAAGGATATATCTCCAGTAAAACCGTATACTCGAGCTCGTTTCGGTGCAATAGGAAAATGCCAGATTCTCACAAGTGGATCATCGTTTGGGCAGGCATCTCGTCTCTCATCGTCCTTTGGGATGCTGGATACTGCTTTACACGGTACGTATCATGACCCTCACTTTGTACTCCTTAGCCCTTGGAGAGTATCTGATATAATTTCTGTCGTATGTTCTACCTTGGTCCGTCACTGGCGCGTTGGGTTCGGGGTCGGGTTTCTCGTTTGGCTGATACGTCTATAATTACCAGTCCTCACTCCTTCCGAGGTGGAAAGTATCATTGGATATGGAAGCCATATAGTTTATACCAGGATATTGACCTGGTACGTATTT